>JAECUM010044945.1:16260-38784 GCA_016617855.1 Megalonaias nervosa
AATTTTGGTCTAGTAAAAATAACAAAGCACTTTCATCAGTGGCACCATAATATATTCGACCATCGTGCTTTCCAAGAGAAAGCTGAGACATGTCTTTTTAGATGCCAAAATGCCGGTGATGAAGTCGTTTATCATAATTGGATGAAATATCGAGTTGGTTAAAAGAGCATTTACGAAATACTGTACCGATCAGAAGACTCTTCGATGCGATGGGGGAGACGGTGAGACTGGCTAGCAACTGCGGATAATAATATTCGGGTAACATTCCGGCAAGACGGACAAACGGGTATTTAAATTCTTACAGTAAAATGTTATCCTCCACCACAATATAACCGTCAGACAAATACCTGAAATCGGGAATAGATGCAAACATTATATCACACGATCTCACCGTAAAACGTTTTATCGGTGTACTTTTGGCCAACAAAGAAAATTACCGACATGGTAACGTCATAGTCGAAAATTCTTTCGGGGCTAATATTTTGTCCACGATCGAATCTATATTCCCGAAAGGATACCAACCAGCGTCCGTCGCTAATTCGGATTCTTCAATCGTTGTGGCCATCAGCGAATACCATTCGGGGGATTTTAACCTTGTGCAACCTTGAGATGAACAGAAAAAGGTAATTGATAAAATGACTGCAAACGGTGACATCAATGAAAGTATAGAAGTTGAGTATGTGAAACACAACTTAAAACTTGACATCACTTTGACTAACAATTACAGAGTGGTTATCGCCATGTACGATGCTAAAAAATATCATGTTTGTTAGTCAGAGAGCTGTGCTCAAATGTACTGAATCTTGCAAAATTTTTAAGCTTTTGAAAGTCCAAAATTAATAGAATTATCTCGATTTAATAAATAACATTGGCGGATATTTAAATGACAAATATTTGACATTTTTAGAGACTGACCTTTAACAACAATTTTTTTCTTGGGGTCTTTATTTCATGAATTCCAAGTGGTCATTATACTAATTGCAATGAGTGCCATAGCAAACTGAATATCAGAATAAAAGATGAGGATGGGGATGCCAGAGATCTCTGACAGGGATATATGACAGAATCCTTTCAATTCCGAGTCAAAAACAGATAATCATTAACTTGAATCTCACCAACAATTGTATTCGTATCGCAAATTTACGTGATCCTGTTAGATGAAAATGATGCAGCTACTAGTTTATTGGTCCCAAGAGGTGTTGCAAGAATTTGGAGGATAGTAATTTGAAATGTATCAAGCAATGGAGACAACAAGTTGACAATAAATTTACATCTGTTGAACAGAGTGGCATTGAAAATGCAGCGAAAAATATTAGATCCACAAAACGCAAGCAAAACAAAGCAAACAGAAAAACAAAAAACACCTAACATATGGATCATTGCAGAAAAAAGATATTTGATGGAAAGGATTTGTTGACACTTAGAGAAAGCGCCTTATTAATGTTATACATACAATGCAAACAGGAAGGGTAGAAAAGTCGAGGAGGAAGGGAGATGGCAGTGGGAGAAATAAGAGAGATAAAGGATACAACAGATGAGTAGAAATACAAGGACAGGTGGAGATCGATCTCACACTGCTAATCAAGTGATATAATGCGCTTATTAAAGAGTCGACTGGAAGGTGTGTAATTGGAAATTTGAGGCATTTGATTTTTGAATTGTTATTAAATTGTTATTCATCGAATCTCAACCTTTTGTATATTTAACCATCTAACCATCGGCACTGCTGACTGGGGGCTCGGATCTTTGCATCCATTCTTCACTACATTTAACTGCCAAGAAAATAGAGCCTGGGTGGGACTTCTATAATAATTTTAATAAAGCATTGGGAGCACCCCACCCCAACCATAACAATCATCACAGAGGTCAGGAATCCTGGCTCAAGCATGTTCATCTATTTTATCATTCTTCATAAACCAGCATGCTACTTCCCTCCCGTCCCCGATTTCACTCTCTACCGCGAGACAAATACTCTTTTTAAACACACCCCCCCCAATGAAATTTGTTTATATCGTATGCATAATACCAAAGTCACAAATATCCTTATTTCCAATTTTTCAAAAACCGCACCCTATCACCCACCACCATCAGAGAAATTTAATAATAACAGGGAATTCAATGTCACTACCAAGTGGTTATTGTTATTATTTTCCACCAACTAGCAACCACACAAAAATACGAGAAACTTTCTTCATATGGATACTGTTTCAGGTCACCACAGTAAATAATAATAAGATGTTTAACACCATGATAAGTCAGATTTACCGTTTGTGAGGGATTGGACATTATTCATATGTTGCCGTTGTTATCTATTTTTAGCTAACTTTCATAATTTGTCCGGCTGTCTATATCTCTGCTACAGTAGATGCGTCAGTAAAATCTATTGTTTACGGTGAATGTATGCAAATTGTCCGCATATTTTTGAAAAGCATGCTGTAACTAATTGTAGTAACTTAATTCAATGCTGTGTGGTAAATAGCGTTCATTCAATTGTTTGTATCGCTTGAAATTTATTTACTGAATATTATAGTTATATTAAAACATTGCTGAATATGGATTTTCCGGTTCTTCTTGCAACATATTCCATTTGTTTTCATGTTGATTATCAGATAAAGACGTTTTGAAAGCAGAGCTCTTTGGGTGTGTTTTAAACTATAGGAATTCAAAACCTAACGCAAGAACTACGCAAGCTATCAAGTAATGCATTTTGTTTGCGCTACTTGTTTTATATCGGCTTCTTTTAATTATAATATTGGCTTTATCTTTATCTCGCTTTGACAAGTAGAGCCTTTTAAAACTACTAACTGCCTAATTGATTAATTATTATTTTACGAAGTTGATACGCGTCGCTTTTTTCACAGTAAAAAATAATCCTTAATATCATTTGTTTGTCACATAATTGGTATAATTTACATATGGTGTGTGCAGTTTATTATTTTCGGTATGTCACCGTGTCAACATATCACTTTTTATGAATCTGATTTGTCTGAATAAGCCGATGAAATTTTTACCTATTATTATCTTTAAGGTTTAGCTGCGACCTTGCGAACTTTCCTTACCACGTTTTTGTAACCTCTCTTTTACTATTACTTTCAGCATTTTGGCGGTCATATTTCAAATAGATTGACCAAGTGGCTTTGAGATGAAGGTCAGAATATGGCCAATTTACCTCAAAGAGGTTAGTTACAAGTAAAACTAACGGAATTTGTCAATGGAAAGAGGGCGGGGAGGGGGACTTGTAACAAGGACCCACCCGTATGACAAGCGTGGTTTAAATGTTAACTTTTAGGAGCAAATAAATTCATCTCTGATTAGAGAAGAATGTGGGCACATGCCGATCTCCCATATGAAAGAAAGGTAATCAACCACAGCATTTCTTACGCCGTAAAATAGCTACAGCGAGCTAATGTTTCTTATTAAGTGATGGAATTCCGACTGTAAATAAAATTTGTCTCTGTCTACTGTTCCAAATCAAATAATGCAAGTATCTTGTCATAAATGCATTATGTTAAATCTGGAATTTATGCATCCAGTAATTATCCCTTCACATGAAAATCTAACAACTTGAATGCTTTAGCACTGAAATTTGAAACTCTTTAAGTGGAAACGTTGTAACCATTCTCATCGAAATCTATGAATATGGCTAGTCTAATTTAACTGACATCACGCAATCATTTCCATCGGAGATCCATTGTTGAGAAATTATGCTCTCTATATCAAATGTTCTATTGATTTGGAAGGACAGTTGCTCGTTCAGTTATTATTTGTAAAAATAAATCTACTTTTAAATGTTACTGGTTATAGTTATTAATTCAAATAGAATGAACGAAATTATAACTTCTTTCTCCCTAAACTATTTCCATTACATAAAAACTGGGATAGAAGAAAATCAGAAATATTAAATTTATGAAACTCACTGAATAATTTCCAATATTTTCTCGCCAAGGTTAGCAAAAACTGGAGATTATTCAAAGCATTTCATAAATTCAATATTAAATCATTACCCATTTGAGATCCTCTATATATCCTTTTTTAAATGTTACCAAAGTGTTAGTCAGATGTAATAGTTATAGCGAAAATTCTTACACCAAAGGAACACGCGCATCATCAATTATAAAACCCTAAGTACATTAACTTAGCATTATTTTCTGCGCTTTTCTTTCCAGGATTTTGATGACTTTTACGATAAAAGTGAATGCGAGGATAAATCTAAGCACCTTTTACTGACAATTTATCTAGCGATGGATTTCAAACGCCTTTATATCATTTCTAATTACAGGTGATGAATATAAACAACATATTAAACGTGACTGAACATAGACGAGGATCAACATAAATCAAATCTCATTTACGCACCATTCAAAGAGCACTGTTTTACTATTAAGTTGGTAAAATTAATATTTTGCAAATTTTAGAAGAACAAAGGTACTCAAAAGAGAGTGTAATACCGTGATTGTATATTGCACAAAAATGAGACACAACTTTTATTAAACTTAGTAATTGAGATAAATTCTTAACTCTTTTCTTTGTTTTAAAATATTTTAAAAAATTCGTCGATTTTCAGAACATAAGCGATACAACATATGCATATTATAAAGGGGAAAAAACTTAAAGTAAGGACATGCCCCAACTTTCGTAATTTATGTGTTCTTTTCTTTGCAGCTAATCCAACAGTTACGGTCAATGAGTACAATTACAATATTGGAACGGGAGATAATTTGACTGTGTATTGTTCTATCGACGGACACGACATTCTAAAAGGGTAGAATGGTTGAAACAAGAAAATTCTCAATACAGGAATCTTCAATCCTCCACGAGGGTATTCTGGGACATTTCAAGCCCTTCGTTGAAAATTATTAATGTTAGCTTCGATGATGCTGGAAACTATACATGCAAAGGAATGACAGAATTTGGAACGACAGAGAGTCAGAACATCAGTGTCCAAGTATTCTGTAGGTATTGATTTACTACTCAATTATTAAGGACATTTTTATTTTTCAAAAATGTTCTTTTTCCTTTAAGCATTCCTGCTATTAGAGAAGAGCCCAATTAGTGTACAACCTTAAAGCAAATATATCCGTACAGGTCACCAGTATTTCTTTGTAAAGTTTTTAAACACTGAATCATTGCTTTAATATACAATAAATCCAAGATTGATGACCGTTCCTCCTTTTTGACAATCGTCTCAGCATCCTTAATTTGAATTCCTCTAGTACTTGAGGAACATCAAACTTGGTCAATAGCCACTGCATGCAGGATTTCAGGAGTGACAGGTTCAAGGTTGCAGAATACGTTTGTATCTTGTTTCTCGTACATATTAAAGTCTTTCTTTTTATCATATCTCCAATGAATAGGTACATAGCAGTATTATTGATTTTTGATCACAAAATGAACTCGCCAAACCCCAGTAAATCTTTAACTTCTCAAAAGGCTTCAGTCTCTCAACATCGGATTCCTAATGAGTCGGGGGCTGAGTTGAATATAATATCTTCGAACCCTTACTTCTATCAGAGTTAACTTAATATTAACCTCATGGTCAGTTCTCATGATCCTTTAACTGTAATGGTCATTTCCACTCAAATACAAATTATGCAATTAAAGAGATGAAGCAATATATGACGTAAGGAATAGCAGGAAATGATTGATACAATTATCAGTAAGAATATTGCATTGTTTGTAATTAAATTACATGCAAATTTTCTGCGTGATTAACATAACCTATATGTAAGGTTGATATTTTATAAAGATAACCAATATTAATAACAAGTTGAGAGAGAGAGAGAGAGAGAGAGAGAGAGAGAGAGAGAGGGGGGGATTAATTAGTTAAGAAAACGTCGTTGATACTTTCGGCAAAACATGAAGCAGTTTTTTAAATATAATGTATGAAAGAACTATATATATATATATATATATATATATATATATATATATATATATATATATATATATATAAACTCTACAGAAGTAACCAAAGGTGTAGTCAAAATAAAAACAACAATCTCTCTATGTCAAAATGCTTAGCCTATACATTGATCCTGTTCGTCAGATCTCGAGAGTACGAAGGACAACAGCTGACAGTGATACAAGATACTGAAACGTCAGCAGATGAATTTCAGGTGTCTGTGAAATACATTGTATTGTAACACAGTTTCTGAAATCCTTTACTTGATTGTATGTATGTATGTATGTGTGTATGTATGTATGTATGTATGTATGTATGTATGTATGTATGAATGTGTTGTCATCTTCAAAATATCTTCATTTTATAATCAAGTAATGTGATTAAACTCTTCTCATCCCGGATGTATTTGTATTTGATGGAATAGTGAAATGATGGAACTTATCATGACTGGCATTGAAGAACTCCTGATCAAATAAAAATAATTCTAAGATATGTGTGTGTGGATTTGATTTTTGACATAGCTTTAACAGTTTTAGTAATACAGTGTGTTATGTGTACAGTGTGGACATTTATAATGATGTATAGCACTGGGGCATCATGCCCCACCCAATCACATTATCCTGACACTAAGACGACCAGTCTTAAGACAAAACTCTTAATGCTGAGCGCCAAGTGAGGCAGTTGTTCGTACCGTTTTTAAAAGTCTTTAGTATGACTCTGCCGGGGTTCGAACCCGCGACCACTCGCATCCAAGGCGGAAACTCTTACTACTTAGGCCACCGCAGAGGTCATTGAAAATGCACTATCTTATGAAAACGATTTCACCAATATTTGCAACGATGCGCTTTAGCTCATATTAGAATTTTTTGAAAATCAGACATTCTAGGCTGTATCCGATGTACCACTTCAAAGTAAAATATCAGGTAAGGTGAGTAAACATGAGGCCATTTAAACCTATTATTCATTCGCGAAAGACAAGCACAATGTTGTCAGTTTCGCCAGACAATGTCGTTGTTGCATCAGAATCGATTCTACCAGAGATATGTAAAATTGTGGAAAGGAGAAACCCTTAAGTGGCTCATTTTGAAAGACAGCAATATATTTAATCCATATTCCGCCAGTGACTCAACATGGAAGGATTTCTTTTTAACTTTTATTAATTTTGTGATAGTATTCACAGTGCGCAGCACACACGACGCTTAGCAAATATATACATGAATTGATGATTTACGTCTCTCTCTCTCCCCTCTCTCTCTCTCTCTCTCACACACACACACACACACACACACACACACACACACACACACACACACTTACACACATATAGAAGCCTCTAATTCATCCTTCGGCACATTGCGTGAGGTGTTGTGTTACATTTACATTAAGCACACGTGCTTGAAGTGTTGTTATGTATTCATAAATACAATAGTACAACCTAAAATATCTACAGTCAGTGAAACTCTGAAGTCTTGGCTGTGCCTTTCCTACACATAAAAGTGGAAATAAACAAGTGTGCATCCTTTAGAAGTTGTACAGCGGTGTCGCTCAGCAACAAGATTTTCCCTCAGGAATGAATCCAACTAACAACGCCATCAATTTTAGATGGATATTAAATAATGAGAGGGAGAATATTTCCACAGAAAGATCAAATATTATTCAGGTGTTAGAAAGAGATACAAAGTAGCGTATCAATTTTTGAATTGGGTAGAGGTTACCATGGCAACATTTGCAGGTGATACTGATGTAATATCAGTTCGATTAGATTTCTCAGAAATAGTTACATGTACAGTTGTTTCTTTGGCATTTAGTGAGATTTCTGCAAACAATATTAGGATTTGTAGCAAAAGCTTTCGAAGAAAAAGAATAGTTCTAAAACATGAAATAGTAACATTTGCCATTATTAAGTGGAACCGTATCGACGACAGGAAAAGCAAAGCAATAAGTGACCATGAACTCATTGAACAGAGGAATTTATAAAAGAAAATGAGCTTGTATGAAGGGGACAATTGAATTAAATTGCAATCAAGTAAGATACTACAATTTTCCATTTTTAATAGTCAGAGAACTGTGCGGAATGTACTGAATCTAACACAGTTTGTAGACTTTTGAAAGCTCAAACTTTATAGACTTATCTCGACGTAATAAATTAAACTGGTGATTATTTAAATGACAACTATTGAACAATTTTAGAGACTGCCCTTTAACAACAAATTATTATTGGGGCATTTATTTCATGAATCGCAGGTGGTCATTGTAAGTGTTACTTGTAGGCTCGTACAAATGTAACAGAAGAAAAGAGTGAAGTCAACAAGCTTTGTATATTTTAACAAAATAATTTATTTATCTAGAAAACAATGTAAAGATTGGAAAAGTAGGACTTACGGTTTGTGAATATAATCCAAAATTTAATCCTAAGAATGAAAAATACAAGTCCTATCACTAAATAGTTCTGTTAGAATTCAAGTTCGAATCTCGACGACGTTCCAATGTGGAAGGCGATGAAGTCAGATGTGGCCCTTGTGCAAAAATCAACAATTCCTCAATTGAATCACAGTTTATGTTTCCGAATAATTCCAGAATAAATTTCCACTGAATTTCTTTCTCCCAGAATTTTATAAAACAGTACACTCGTTTGGTTTTCTAGAGAATAAATTATTAAATTCCAAACACAAATGAATTTCAAAAACAATCTGGTTTGAACAATAAAATAACCTATCCGGCCTTCTAGGTATCAGGAATACAACTGACTGACGAGCGCTCAGAAAGGGTTATATATTCATCCGAATTATCATCCCGTTCTCGCGAGATAGATTACGTGGTCTCTTAACACTCGAAATACGCAATAAGAAAAATGCCATTCGTCACATTAGGAAGAACCCCTATCTACTATCACTCTGAAATAAATAAAAAATAAAACATTGTTTATTTAAACTAGACGAAATGACCTTGGCAATAGCCAGTCGTTTTGGCATAGCGATTACACTACCGCGGACCAAGGTAAACTAAAAATATTACTAATGTAATACGTTTTACGTCTTAGATAAACAGAATTACTGAAAACGAATTTTGAATCCCTGCAATAATCATTACAATAAAATGTAATGAAACAAAAATAAAATTAAAAAGAATTTTAAAACTAACACACAAGCAATTTAATTACATATACGTAACAGTAAAGAACTGCAAAAAGTACCATAACTAAATATCAGAATGAAAGACGAGGATGGGAAAGTGTTAAGTTTCCACTGTGTAAGGTTTGTTTTCTATGTCAAGTTAAATAGCATTAGATGCCAGAGATCTCTGACAGGTAGCTAAGAGTTACGATTACCTTTGAAATTCGAGACGAAATCAGATGAGAACAAATGTACCACTATGTAATACAATTATCATTCACTTAAACCGTATTGCACATTTACGTGATCCTGTTAAATGAAAATGATGCTGCTACTAGTTTATTGGTCCAAAGAGGTCTCGGTATGCACATAGGCATGAATTTGGAGGATAGTACTTTGAAATGTATTAAACAATGGAGACAACAAGTTGACAACAAATTTACATCCATTGAACAGACTGGCATTGAAAATGCAACAAAAGTTATTAGGTCCACAAAAAGCAAGCCAAAAGGCAAACACAAACCCCCTAAACCTAATAGATTGATCGTTGCAGAAAAAAGATATTTGATGCTGAGGATTTGTTGACACTGAGAGAAAGTGCCTTATCTAATACTATACAAACATTGCAAACAGGAAGGGTAGGCTCAGGTGAGATATCTAACATTCTACAACCTCTAAAATTAATTAAGCTGAAAATAAACAGTGAGTTGGTTGCTTTAGAAAGTTATATGTGGGCAGGTTGGTAAAAATATATGGAGGACTATAAGAAATTACAATATGAACTTGTAGACTTACAAGTAGATTAAAATGATGAATTCCAACAAATTGAATAGGATTTTAAAACAATAGAGAAGTTAGTGATGTAACAACAGGATTATTTCTGACAGTATTGCTCAGAATTGCCAACATGTGCATGCTGACCTTTTTTTTTTCTATTTTTCATAAACCAACACCCTACCTATCACCTCTCCCCCACCTAACCCTCGATTTGTCAATACTCCCCCGCGAGACAAATAAGTTTCAAAACACCTATTCAGCTATAAAATTTGTTTATATCGTATGCATAATGCCACAGCCAAAAATAACCTTTGTTCCATTTTAAACAAAAACACAACCTACCATCCAGTGAAAATAAATTTAATAATAACAGCAAATTCAAAGTCAATATCAAGCGGTTGTGTCACAATTTTTCACAAACCAGCAACCACATGAAAAAATAAGCCAAACTTTCTTCGTATGCAACTAGCTAAAGTCACCTTATTAAAATAATAAGATGTTTATCAGCATGGTGAGTTATTGTTATTGTTCGTGACAAATGATACACTATCCATGTTACCAATGGTATATATATATATATATATATATATATATATATATATATACTTATATATATATATATATATATATATATACTATATATATATATATATATATATTACGTCTCTATGGTCTTTAACTAAGTAATAGAGACGAGCGAAAACCAGTAAATTTTGTAAAATTCAGCAAATAACTTGTTTCCCTAGACTACAAAGTGAAAATAACTTATTGTGAATTAAATTCCAAATAGTACTAATGAATAAAGTTCCAATAGACTTTAGTGATATTCCAAATAATTCCAAAGCTGAACGTGTCAATGTACATGTAGTGGCCTGCAGTCACTAATATAGTAATAAACCAATGGCCTGAATTGTAATGATGTGCCAACACTCTTTTGTCGAATCACAGTAATATACAAGTACTAACTGATTCTAACAATTTAATGCAGCGTGGTAAATAGTTAATAATGGCGTTTATATCGCTTGCCAATGCCAAATATTTGATTGAACATTACATATATTTACTTTATAATGTGGAGAGAAACCAAATACAAATAAGTATATTTCACATCATCAAGACATTTCAATACATTGTATTAAGGATGTTGTACTAATTTGTATACCATTATGATGGAACCTATCACATTTGTGTGATGAAATAATATAATACAGATAGATACTTTGTTATCTAAACATACTGACTGAACATTATGCTTCGTCAAGCTGTGTGCAAAATTAAAGGCTGAGTTGCAGTGCTAAAAATATTTTTCTTTCTATGTTGAACAGTTGTCAGTTAACAAGTACTTAAAGGTATTACAAATAATGTCATCTTTAAGTTGTGTCTAAGACAATGCAGTATTCGCAATTGCTCAAAATGGCAATGTTTGACGAGGTCAAACAGATGGTTGAGACGCTTAATAAGATGACAGGTAAACCGATGAAAACTTTCATCCATGAATGAAAGACTACATTGAATCTTCTGAAGGCATTGTCTCCATTAAAGCAGACACAGATCTTGTAAAAAAAACCCATTTAAAAATTCACTCTCAGTATCCCAAGTTCTCATCACGTTCTGAGGACCTAGCACCGAAAACTAACACGTTATGATCTGACACTACGAAATAATGTTTGCTCTGTGAAAACGTTCACTCTTTGGAGGGTGTTACTCAAGCAATAAGGCGTTATCTACGAGGGAAAGCAGGCAGAGATGCAGTTCGCTTATGGCCTAACGCAAGTGTGCATGCTATCTTGACCAAATTTGTCAGTATTCATGACTCATTCGCTGAATTTTTGGTACTAGGCAGAGAATTAACGAAAATCTCACTAACTGAGGTAACAGATTTTTGGTCATTCTAGACAAAGCAAATCAAAAAGTCAGTTACAGATGAGCACAACAAATGGTATGCTAAGGACCATGTTTTGGACAGGGATGCTGCAACATATAAAGGTGAGTCATGTCGTAAATACGATATATTTCAAACTTTTTACAAGATTAGGGTGATTGTATATAGCAGGAAAACAACAGAAAACGGAAGAGCTTAAAAGCAAATGGTATGTCAGCTACATCAAAAATGGCTGCTCGTTCTAATACCTAAACAGAAATTAAAGATTTCGGAGTTATTGCTATGCTACTACCTGCTGTATCTTTGTCAGCTGATTTTGGTGAATCGCAGCCATTTGGAGATGACCAGTGGCAGATCAGTTCAGGCTATCATGGAGAATCTGAAGATTAGTACCACGCACTTCTCCAAAACTATGAAGTCATGAAAGAAAAGAGCCTGAGTGTGTAGATGACAGATAAATCTGATGCCATAAAGTATAAGAATCATACTCGATCAATGTAGTAAATATGATAAAATTCCTTCTAGTGGGTGATATGCCTGAAAACATCTCACCTGTAAATTAAAATAAGAGATATTCACAGTGTTAATAGCTAGAACGTCATTTTTCATTGGTCTTGTGTGGGGATGAAGGTAGTAGTAGGACTGATTAATTTTAGTACAGTATGGCTGATCGATTTGTAACCCCACCTCCCATCCCGTTTGACAAGTACCTTAAGCTCTGTTTTCCCCTTTATTTTCTATTGTGATAGAAATAATAAAGACATTATTGCTATGTCTCAATGGTCATTTATTTTCTATCTTTTCTGTAATTATAGGCAAGAGGTTATAAAAGTCTTGAATATAACCTCTGTCCATATAATGAATTCCTATATGATTGGATATCAAACATGTTTATCGTGACCTTTCACAAAGAAAATCCACTGTAACTGATTAGTGGAAAGAACATTTTTATCTCATATTTATAAGACATTTGGCCACAGTTACTATTGGAAACAAGTGGTGAATCTGAACCTTGTATGATCAGCATTAGCTGCTCTAATTTATTCATATAGCATTGAATAAAGTCTCAGTGCTCCGATTTGGTCCCAGGACTAAAGATTGGGGATACGACTGGGTGTTTTGGGTAATAAATGGAGTAAATGCACTGCACCTGTTGTTCAGATGGTGGATCCTAGCAGCTTCTGGCAGGACCTATTACAACTAGGCTTTCTCCCGTAAGGAACCATTCAGTCTCCTTAGAATAGAACTATTATCCTGCATAATTAATCCTTCACGAGTAGTATCTATTATTTCAGGCCTGAATTGCAGAAAATAAACTTTAGTCTGGATTTTACATAAGTCTAAAATTCAGTGACCTGATTGGTTGAAATTTAAATCCCACTTAATCTGTACTAAGCATATGTTTGAAGGCTAGATTGATATATTTGGTCGAAACTGGGTTTAAAATACTTTGACTTTTGCACCTGATATTCAGAAGTATTACCGACCTTACACATTACTTCTTATTACTAATTTTCATTTAGATCTTCCGGTTATCAATCAACAAGACAGAAGAGACCTAAATGGCAGTTCATTAGAGAAATATGTGCTCCCTGGAGTATCCGTTGTCGCCTGCGTGGCCTTGATCGCTTTGATTGTAGTCGTTATATTAATCAGAAGGAAGCGCCTGAAAGGACGTACAGGTAATACATGTCATCTAATCTTTAAATAGTGAACACATGGGATGCTACGACGACGTAATGAAACTAAATGTTAAATTTTATCTCCTTTCCTTTCTAGGATACCTTACTTATATCAGAGACATATAACATGCCTTCAGTTCGATATGCATTTTTTATAAATTTGTAATTATTTTTTGTCTATGTTTAGTGCCGTGCTAACAGAAGATGCCTTAGTTCTACAAGTCCTCGACGACTACATTTAATGAAATTGAAGACTTTAGAGCTATGTCCATTTGATGGACATGTTTAGCAGAATTCCCCGATTCTGGCGATCTGCAACTGAAGTTAGATTTACGATCCTTCTCTATTGATTTGAGCAAACTTAGAATTATGGCTGCATTGAATACAATTTTCGGATTGTTCAAGTTTAAATTTGTGGTTATATTGAACACAATTTTCAGATTGTGTCTGCATTTGACCTTAGCAGTAACAACTCCACGTTACAAAATATTGCAAGGGACTCGTAATGCTAATTAACTTCCGCTAAAGCCAAGTCGAAATTGTGCACAATAGCCTTTTAACAACATATCAATAAGTTCCGGTTAGAAACTTGTTAGTCACGTTCAAACTTTAGGACTGTTCTTGATGTTTGATGATTATAAGTGAAGCTAAATTTGTTAAGTACCTCATGTTATTATATCATCCTACGTTTCTTTATATAATATATAAAACATTCCTCCAAGGTGTCATTAAACACTCCATAACATATTTTGAAGACTTGCAATTAATTAATGTTCATTTCTTTCTTTTCGTTGATAGATAAGCCAAATTCAGGAATAAGGTAACCTTTTTCATTCTACTCGTTTAAGCAAAATAAATATTATTTTAAATTATATATTTTCCACAACTGTGAAGTTTTCAGGCTATAATACGATTGATGATATGCCGTTTCATTCTTATTATCTATGGAACAACACCATTTTATTGTGAGTAAAGACATACGTAAATGTTCAAGAAAAGTTGTGATATTATGAAATCTGCTTTCCTATTCTTATGCAGTACAAATGGACAACAGCAGCCTTCGCCATCGAGAAATATTAGTAGTGGTGAGTTCGTCTATCCTGTCTCTCACGTGCACGTATTCTCTCTCTCTCTCTCTCTCTCTCTCTCTCTATATATATATATATATATATATGTGTGTGTGTGTGTGTGTGTGTGTGTGTGTGTGTGTGTGTGTGTGTTGATTACATAGCATATATAGCTCACGTTCCCGATATTTAAATTCATTAGCATTAACATCACAAGCAGTATCAACAACACCATTATGAACAAAATCTTGATCGATACGTTAATAATATATAGCCGTGTAAACAGGATTAATTTAATTTATACAAAAAGACCTAAAGACCATCAAATCTTAATTTAAACCAAACTGTATGTCAATATTATTTAACCCACGTTATTCATGTTGTTGTTGTTCTCTGTGCTTTTGGTGTCGTTATTATTATTATTATTATTATTATTATTATTAAACTATAGGAAATGCTTATGAGCAGTTGTGTTTTCATCAGTCGGAAGATCTGACGTATGCACAAGTGATTCGACAGTCTAATACACATATCGATGGAAGTAATAGTACTGGGGACGCTGATACATCACAGGTTGTAAGGATAACTATTAAAAATTTCTTCTTTCTCTTACTTTTTACCATTGAATTAGATCTTCTCCATCATTTTATATCATACTCTTTTGACTGTCGATCGGCATTTAATTTATTGTCAGGTTCAAAGAAACAAACATTCTATTACTTAATATTCAGAACTTTTTATTCCTGGTATAAAGAGGTCTTTTCTAAAATTGTATCAAGCAGTTAAAAACTGGGTCACCTGCGGGTACGATGCAATTGAATCATCTTCTTGACAAATTTTAAATTAGTAGATATGTTACAGTGTTAATTTTAGTAAAGTGTCCTGCATATAGCCATATATTTAAGACAAAAGATATCTTTAGAAAAGCTATGATGTCCGAAGAGCGTAAATATTTTCCAGTAATTGGAATGATAAGTATGTATTCATGCATCTATTTACGGTGCGAGGGAAACTTTACTCTCTGGAGATAAAATAGTTGAAAAATTATAGGAAAGATATAATCTTGCTGAATTTGAAACTTTATTCTTCCGTTAATATTCATCTATGAATATCATACTTTCATGAATTTCAAATTAAATCATAAAATTACTACCTACATTGCTACCAACTTATATAAAGATATCGACATATAAATTAGTTTGCAGCTGTACTTCAGGTTTGGCTACTGACACTACAATAGCTACTTAAATTTTGGACTCTACAACCATTCGTAAATTCCTGGAATGGCTCTGCTTCCGTCATACATCGTCAGTCCATCAGCTATTTTCAACATATTCCTAAACAACACTGAACATAGTTCATCCCAAATTAGCAAACAGCATTCTGGCCCCAAGTAATTCAACCAAAATTAGCGGACAGCATTCTAGTACTAAGTTCTTTTAATTATGTGCAAATGCTAACATTCCGCTATCAAATATGGCCGTCGTTCCTAACCTTGAACACAGATTGTAGTAGCACTTTATATGGATCATCCTGGTATATTTGCCTTTCAATGTTTATACAAATATTCTGATCTTCTCTAAGGCATGGCCAATGCTTCTAACTATTCCTTCTTGAATACATTTGAACAAAATATCGAGCAAACTAAATAGAAAGCTTTTCTGCTTAAAGGCTTCTCAAGGCTTTGAAAATAATGCTGATCCATCATTAAATATATCCGCCATTATTAAAAACAAAGAGAACATATTTTAGAAGCTTCTTCTCTAAAACCTTTAAAAAAAATCAAACCAAATTAAAAGGAAAGTAAATCAGGGAGAATTCATATTAAATTTACTTCAATTATTCAGATCCACATGCAAATAATGCTTCAGTTACAACCCCCCCCCCCAAATATGTAAATGACTTTTGTTTAATATAGCAACATGATGAAGTGGATAAAAATTTTAAAAAGCCTCCTATTTACCCAGTAATCTTGCCAATTACTAAGGCATTTAGCTAATTGGGCCCATATGAGCCAGGTGAGCGATCTCACTCACTATGTGGTTGATCGTTTTTCTATCAAATGTTAAAAGATTTTCTTTAATGTTGCATTTTCTTTTACAAATGCCGATATTTTGCTTCCGCGTTTCAACCAGTGCAAGGGTTCGGCTGTTGTCCACAAAAGCAATGCCGTCGAGCATTTTGTAGCCGACAGTAACATTTTTGATGGGCCTTGTCGTACGCATGTAAATAATATTAGGTAACTCCATACGTATGAGATAAATAACATCAGCACAGTAAGACAAATAATAATAATAATAATAATAATAATAATAATAATAATAATAATATAAGCCAAAGAAAACTCTGGAACCAACTAGTCGTCATCGACAACACCTATCCAATAGTAAAACTCAATCATCGACTCATATCCCGAAAATCATATTTACGCGCGAATTGAAGCACGCAAGAGTCAGTGATGTGGGAGGGGAGTATAGTTTGATCCAAGACACCGCCAAGCGGTGTTTTAGTAAACATTTAGTAGGGAGATGCAGCCTTTGAAGGCTATATTAGGCATTCCAGTGGCGGACGTTGGTAACATTAGCAACAACGTCGACTCCACTGCTACCACCAATATTTTCATCATCATTATCATCAACAACAGCAACAAGGACGACGACGACAAAGACGTTAACGTTGCTACTACTAATAGCGACAATATTCTTCTTCTACTTCTTCTTCTTCTTCTTCTTCTTCTTCTTATTATTATTATTATTATTATTATTATTTTTATTATTATTAAAGTTTCTGTGTGAATCATTTATATGATGGCATTTTGTCAGTGCTACAATATCTCTTAGAAGATATGATACATACTTTTTCTAAAAATACTTTTAATAATACATTATGGACCATTTTATTAAACTATGATAACTTAAGAATGTAAAAATATATGTTGTTTTTTTTTTCAGTATATGAATATAAACAACACATATGCTGCAGTTCAACAACGTTCCTCGGCCTCAAATTCAAACAGCTATATTTACGAGGAGACGGAATCAGAATATACGCAGGTAAACATTCCCACTCTCCTTACCCATCTCCTTCTCCGCTGTTTTGCTTTATAGCATAGCCAGAACCTCTTCCATGTACATGTAAGGTCTGTTGCAGTGGATTTGGCGTACGTAATGTTTACGTAACGTACCGATTTGGTTCGCGTCAAGGCGCAGAATATATTCATTTCGGAAGGTACTGCAGCCATTCTGACATAACTATAAACAAAATCAAATAGCAAACTGACCACCATTGCAATACCAAATTACTTTCTCATATCGATGTAGGCGAGGATTCGTCTAAATTCTTCCTCCACTCTCACTCTCGCTGTGTAGCTTTTCAGTCAGCATGTCAGTTTTACCTCAACTGATCTCTCTCTCTCTCTCTCTCTCTCTCTGGTTATATGATGATAAAACTGACAGAGACACCGACAGATAGGTAGACTGATAGACAATCTCAAGGTCTATCCTCTCCTCACCCCACTCCTCTCTCTCTCTCTCTCTCTCTCTCTCTCTCTCTCTCTCCGTTGTTCAGTCAGTATGTCAGTTTTATTTCAGTGGATCCAGATCTGTCTGTCTCTGTTATTGCACCTATGGTGGTAAAAATGAGAGAGAGAGAGAGAGAGAGAGAGAGAGAGAGAGAGAGAGAGAGAGAGAGAGAGAGAGAGAGATTTTCAGTGCAACCTGTCTTAGGTTTGTTGTCATAAAGCCTTAGCTGGACATTGCTGATATCACGTTGAGTCGCTTGCTTGGTTGAAACTTTCTTTTGTGACTCAATGATTTTATCCACATTGTCAACTTTATCATCTTCAAATAACTTTAACAAAATTATCAAATTAACAATTGTACGTAAAGCATAGTAATGGATTGTATTCTCTGTAAATAACTTTAAACTTTTCAAATACATCTTGTTCTTTCATCACTTTACTAAGAATATTCCCCAATCGTTTTTACATTCTAACTGGTGATCGAATTTTCACTGTTCGTGACATTATGTATGCAATGCTTGTCACGCTTTTCTTCCTTGATTTCAACCAATTTTACGTTAAATTCCTAAGCGTTTGTTTAATCGATATGAATAAGTCTCTAAGGTCATAAACTGAAGCAAATTAATAATTTACAAAATGGTTGGGAATAGCAGCACTAGCTGAAAACTAATCTTTGTAGCAGACACACTGGATAGGGAAGTGAAGAATTCGCTCCTATCAGCAATACGTACGTCTGGGTCTTTCTTCCGGGGTTACGGGGCTCGTACTTATTTGAAAAGTATCTCGACAACTAATATGCTTGTATGCATGTATGTATGTATGCATGCATGAATGCGTGCGTGTATACGTATGTATGTTTTGTACCAACCCCGACAATAGACCCAACATTGCTGTGAATAGTGTCCGATTAAATGTTTCATACAAATTTGTGTGAGTTGTATGGAAGATAAATGGATTGCGCAAGTTTGACCAAAATAATTGCACAGCCGCTGAACTATATCAAGCATGAATGAATGTGCGAAATTACAAATTTGACAATTTAATTAATTCTGACCATGCTTCTTAAATATATCACTGTCAGATTTTTGAAGCAATCTTAATTTAAATGCTAAATTTAAATATTTTCGTAGGCGAGAAGAATGGAATAGCTGAACTAACGCACAGGATGAAAACAGCAGGATCGTCATCCGAGGATCCCCATCCAATACAACCTATACAGACGCAGTAGTCTTCACCCGATAAAAGGACCAAGTTAATTGCATGCATGATCATGGAACACAGAAACGGTTCGAGATGCAATGGAACATATTGGTGTTTCTGTACATATTTAAAACATTGCAAATTGTCTTATATCTGAATGAAATATAAGGGTTTGTGAAGTGCATACAGCTGGTCAGAAAAACCTTGTACAGCTTTTTTTTCTCCCTCATAGTGTTGATATTCTTGAGAACGTATATTCCTATTGAGTAACTTAAATGAAGGCATGATACCATTTCATTGAATTTCCTTGTTTAATGTCTTAAAGATAATGTCAGAAAGTCACTCTTACATAAATGTGCCGTCCTCCAGCTATTGTAATGACTGAATTTATAAAGTAGCAAAGCAGTAATACTAAAAGTCGACAAACACTTATTACATAACGTCTGTAACTTGGAGTCTATCCGTACACACCTATAATTTGGTGTCCATAAGTATATTTTAATTAGGTTTTCCACACCAATTCGTGTAGGGAATATAGAATCAGATAATAATAATAATTATCTCATGACTCAACTGTAATTTGATTTAATACAACCTTATCATAATATTTTATTAGGTTAGTATGCACATGTAAGTTTTCTACAGGTAACGTGTATAATAACACGGTATAATGTCATGCTACTCAAAGGACAACGACGGCCTTTCAAAGTAAATTCATTACACTATTCTGAGGTTTAGTCAAATAAAACTAGAAGTTTTCTTAAGCTGATAAATAGAAGGTTAGATTTGTGCTCCTTTAAAATGAAACTCAACGAATAATCTTCAATATTTTGCTCGCCATGTTTCGTAGTCAATCCTCAGTTTATCGCATAACTAATGTTGTTGTATGGGTTAATATAGCGATATAATATGTTGCCAAAACTATACACGTTTCATTGTATTTATAGAGGATCTCAAATTGGTAATGATTTAATATTGAATTTATGAAACGAGTTGAATAATGTCCAGCTTTTGCGAGCCTTGGCTCGCAAAAGCGGACATTATTCAACGAGTTTCATAAATTTAATATTAAATCGTTACTCATTTGAGATTCTTTTCATCACATAGTTTTTATTTCAGTGGAAATTATTTAGATAGAAAGAAGAACGAATAATTTCGTTCATTCTGACAGACGGTGCACCTTTCATTTGTTGTGCATAAAATATAGTCCCAAACAAAGTTGAACTGGTAAAAGTAGATTGTACATTTTTACAAACTGTAAATTAAAGAAAAAGCTTCCATCTGAATAAACAGAACATTTTATAACGACAAAATCATTTTTCAAAACAGAATGATCAATGCGATGTGATGCTGCCACATTGTTTGATACGGTAGACCGTAGGCCTAGAGTACATGTTTACCCTAAAATGTCACTTCCAGAACTAAACGTTACATTGTTTCGATATTCATGTGAAATAGGATTACTGGATGCAAAAATTTCCACATTTACTGCAATGCATTTGTTACCGGATATTTGCAGTATTTGATTTGGAACAACAGACTGTACAGAAGACCTAAACAAATTTCTTTTTGAATCGGATTTCCATCCTATAATATACCGCGTAAAGATCCTGTGGTTGGATAAAGTTCTGTCAGTTAGGAGACCCATTTATGTCCAGATTCTTCTGTGAACAGAGGTGAGTTTATTTATTTCTGTAAGTTAACATTTAAACCACGCTTGTATATACGGTGGATTCTATATCTATGTTACAGATATACCGCCCCCTACCCGCCACCCGCCATCAAATAAGCAATACCCTTAGTTTTACTTCTTATTGTTGTTCTTGTCTTGTAGTTTTACGCCATTTTTCTTATGATGATATTTGTTAAACATGACATAACAAACACCTGTGGGGGTAACATATCCATATTCAGACAGCCGAGATAATTTTTCCTCAATTTCCTTTCGCGAGTCAAGTTAAAAAAATGGCCGCCAAAAATGTCCAAAAACATTCATTCAAAACAAACAATTCCAGAAGGCGGGGTTAAAAAAGTTTTCCCACGATCGCAGCCAATCAGAAAAGAGAATACTGCAAAATAATTTCATGGGCTTATTTGGACCAATCAGAATCACATAAAGTGATATGTTCACACGTATAATATAAAAAATATGAAACTGCACACACTGTAGGCAAAGTATACCGACTATGTGATAATTTGACATCAGATATAACGTCATGACGTCATATAGGTCATAAAAACAGAACAGAACTTAAAGGTGTTTCAGAATTGCAGGTCACAAACCGATAGCTAAAGAAAATGTACACATGCACTTTACGGAACAAACGTATATAGTAATATATCCTTCTTTGATTTGTTAGTGGAAAATTTAAATTTCATCTATTTTCATACTAGACATCACATTTATGAGTATTTATATCAAAGGATTAATATAGGCTATTTTTTAATGACAATTTTGCCTTATATTTCCTGCGTTATCCATACATAGCCCAATCCATTAGAAAATGACAGATTTGTAACTTTACCGGCCAAATACATTTACTTGCGTCATCCAATTTCTTTAACCTGACGTAACGTTGGTAGGGATCACTATTCCAGGGTACGTGTATATGTAAACTCTATTTCCCATACTGTGCTCATCTGAAGAGGTTTGTATGTTACATTCATAGGATATCCACATTCATCGAGAACGACAGCATTATAATACATCTTTAACAGCATTTGTGATGAACATCCTTTATTTCTGATGCATATCTACGGTTCTATATCCATACATACAAAGCAGACAGACAGATGAATGGGGATTTTTAAGACGGACGTACAATATTTTTCATAAAACGACAAATGCCAAGTTCATGTTTTAAAAGTATACATTAAAAATTGAAAAGAATCAGCAAATAAACAGGGGACATGTAATAAATGCAAAACCACATAGGTCTGTTCTCCCGGGTTGGGGGGGGGGAGAACTCGTTTAATACGGCGCAGAAACATACGTTTCGGCCTGATGACTTCGACGTATCCCTCTGCCTTATCAAACTCGTTCTTTAAGAACCAAACACATAAGTACTTTTGTTTATGTATCATATCTGATTTAGTGCCTAATTCTTCAAAGAAATTTGTTATTTCTTGATTGGTAATTCAGCATATTATTATTGATAATATATTGATCCTGTATCATGCATATTTTGTTTTGTTTCTTCGGTCACAATTCAATAAAGATTTCAAGCACCATTGATTTTTTTGGCTATATTGATTCTGTGTACAGTTTTCGTTTGTTTGCTCTTTAAACCTTGTCGAAACTATCTTGGTTCATTTCTCGTTTGAACACGACCTTTTCCAGGGACATCTCGCACAATGGTTTTTTTTTTTTTTTTTTTTTTT
>JAECUM010044947.1:0-22948 GCA_016617855.1 Megalonaias nervosa
AAGTTTTAAATATTTATAGACCAGTAGCGTAAAATTACATACCTCAACATTACAGAATACATTTATAAATAAGCAAGTATATAATTAGTTTTAATGGGGGGAGGGGGATATTTTCTACATTCCTGTTTGAGCATATCGAAGAAACAGTCTTAAAAGCAATGAAAGAGGAGAATATATCGTTTAAATGTAAGAGATACAGATAGAGAAATGTGAGCTGTTGCACTGTGATCTTTATCGACAATTTCTATGTGTTGTATGGTATACATTCTTTATCCACACCTTTCAATATTTTGCATGGTATACACTCTTTATCCGTATGATATACACTTTTTATACACACTCTTCAACGTGAATAATGGTATACAATCTTAATACACACTTTTCAATGGCGAGTATGGTATACACTATTTATCCACACTTTCAATCGGTAGTATGGTATACAATCTTTATAAACACTTTCAGTAGATAGTATGGTATACACTTTTATCCACACTTTTCAATTGGTAGTATACAATACACTCTTTATCCACACTTTTCAATGGATCGTATGGTACACACTCTTTATCCACACTTTTCAATGGGTAGTATGGTATACACTCTTTTATCCACACTTTTCAATAGGTAGCATGGTATACACTCTTTGTCCACAATATTCAATGGGTAGTATGATATACACTCTTTATGTACACTTTTCAGTGGGAACTATGGTATACATTCCTAATGCACACTTTTCAATGCATAGAATGATAAACACTCTTTATCCACACTTATCAACGGATAGTTTGATATACAATCTTTATCCACACCTTCAATGGATAGTATGATATACACACTTTATCCACACTTTTCAACGGATAGTTTGATATACACTCTTTATGCAAACTTTCAATGGGTAGTATGGTACACACTCTTTATCCACACTTTTCAATGGGTAGCATGATATACACTCTTTATGTACACTTTTCAATGGGTAGTATGGTATACACTCTTCATCCACACTTTTCAATAGGTAGTATGGTATACACTCTTTATGAACACTTTTCAATGGATAGTTTGATATACACTCTTTATCCACACTTTTCAATGGGTAGTATGGTATACATTCTTTATCCACACTTTCCAATGGGTAGTATGATATACAATCTTTATCCACACTTTTCAATGGACAGTATGATATATACTCTTTATCCACACTTTTCAATGGATAGTATGATATACACTCTTTATCCACACTTTCAATGGATAGTATGAGAAACAATCTTTATCCACACTTTCCAATGGATAGTATGATATACACTTTTCATCCACACTTTTCAATTGGTAGAATCATATACAATCTTTATCTGCACTTTTCAATGGATAGTATGATATACACTCTTTATGCACACTTTTCAACGGATAGTTTGATATACATTCTTTATCCACACCTTCAATGGATAGTATGATATACACTCTCTATCCACACTTTTCAACGGATAGTTTGATATACACTCTTTATGCACACTTTCAATGGGTAGTATGGTATACACTCTTTATGAACACTTTTCAATGGATAGTATGGTATACACTCTTTATCCATACGTTTCAATGGGTAGTATGGTATACACTCTTCATCCACACTTTTCAATGGGTAGTATGGTATACACACTTTATTGACACATTTCAGTGGGTAGTATGGTATACATTTTTTATCCACACATATCAGTGGGTAGTATGGTATACACTCTTTATCCACACTTATCAATGGGTACTATGGTATACAACCTTTATCCACAATTTTCAACGGGTAGTATGGTATACACTCTTAATCCATACTTTCAATGGGTAGTACGATATACAATCTCTATACACACATTTCAATGAACATTATGATATACAATCTTTAAACACACTTTTCAATGGGTAGTATGGTATACACTTTTTATCGTCACTTTTCAAAGGATAGTATGGTATACACTCTTTCTGCACACTTTTCAATGGGTAATATGGCATACACTCTTTATCCACACCTTTCAAAGGGTAGTGTGATATACACTCTATCCGCACTTTTCAATGGGTAGCATGACACTCTTTATCCACACTATTAAATGTGTAGTATGGTATAAACCCTTTATCCACAATTTTCAATGGGTAGTATGATATACACTCTTTATGCACACATTTCAATCGGTAGGATGATATACACTCTTTATCCACACGTTGCAATGGGTAGTATGGTATACACTCTTTATCCAAACTTTTCAGTGGGTAGTATTGTATGCACTATTTAACCACACTTTTCAGTGGGTGGTATGGTATACACTCTTTATCCACACTTTTCAATGGGTAGTATGGTATACACTCTTTGTCCACACTTTTGAATGGGTAGTATGGTATTCACTCCTTATGTACTCTTTATCCACACTTTTCAACGGGTATTATGGTATAATCTCTCTATGCACACTTTTCAACGGATAGTATGGTATACCCTATTTAACCACACTTTTCAATGGGTAGTATGGTATACACTCTTTATCAACACCTTTGAATGCGTAGTATGGTACACACTCTTTATCCACACTTTTCAATGCGTAGTATGATATGCAACCTTTACACACACGTTTCAATGGATTGTATGATATTCAATCTTTACACACACGTTTCAATGGATAGTATGATATACAATTTTTATACACACTTTTCAATGGGTACTATGGTATACACCAAATATCCACATTATTCAATGGGTAGAATGATAGACAATCTTAATCCACACTTTTCAATGGGTAGTATGATTTACACTCTTTATCCGCACTTTCACTAGTTAGAATGATTTACACTCTTTATCCACACTTTCAATGGGTAGCATGGTACACACTCTTTATCCACACTTTCAATAGGTAGTATGGTACACACTCTTTATCCACACTTTCAATGGGTAGTATGGTACAAACTCTTTATCCACACTTTTCAATGAGTAGTATGGTATACACTCTTTCTCCACACTTTTCAATAGGTAGAATGATATACACAAGTTATCCACACTTTTCAGTGGGTAGTGTGGCATGCACTTTTTATCCACACTTTTCAATGGGTATTATGGCATGCACTTTTTATCTACACTTTTCAATGGGTAGTATGATATACACTCTTTATCCACACTTTTCAATGGGTGGTATGGTATACAGTCTTTATCCACACTTTTCAATGGGTGGTATGGTATACACTCTTTCTCCACACTTTTCAATGGGTAGAATGATATACACAAGTTATCCACACTTTTCAATGGGTAGTATGGCATGCACTTTTTATCTACACTTTTCAATGGGTAGTATGATATACACTCTTTATCCACACTTTTCAATGGGTGGTATGGTATACAGTCTTTATCCACACTTTTCAATGGGTGGTATGGTATACACTCTTTCTCCACACTTTTCAATGGGTAGAATGATATACACAAGTTATCCACACTTTTCAATGGGTAGTATGGCATGCACTCTTTATCCACACTTTTCAATGGGTGGTATGGTATACAGTCTTTATCCACACTTTCAATGAGTTTTATGGTATACACTCTTTATCCACACTTTTCAATGGATGGTTTGATATACACTCTTTATCCACACTTCTCAATGGGTAGTATAATATACACTCATTTTCCACACTTTTCAAAGGGTAGTATGATATACACTCTCTATCCACACTTTCTAATGGATAGTTTGGTATACACCCTTGATCCATATTTTTAATGGCTGTGTGGTACACACTCTTTATCCACACTTTTCATTGGGTAGTATGGTATACACTCTTTATCCATATTTGTCAGTGGGTAGTATGATATACACTCTTCATCCACACTTTTCAATGGGTAGTATGGTATACACTCTTTATCCACACTTTCAATGGGTAGTATAGTATACACTCTTTATCCACACTTTTGAATAGGTAGTATGAGATACACTCTTTTTCCACACTTTTCAATGGGTAGTATGCTATACACTCTTTATCCATATGTATACCATACTACCCATTGACAAATATGGTATAGAATCTTTATCAACACTTTTCAATGGGTAGTATGGTATACATTCTTTATCCACACTTATCAGTGAGTAGTATCGTATACACTCCTTATCCAAACTTTTCAATGGGTAGTATGGTATACACTCCATCTCCACAATTTTCAATGGGTACTATGGTATACACTCTTAATCCATGCTTTTCAATGGGCAGTACGATATACAATCTTTATACACACATTTCAATGAATAGTATGATATGCAAACTTTATACACACTTTTCAATGTGTAGTATGGCATACACTCTTCATGCACAGTTTACAATGGGTAATATGGCATACACTCTTTATCCACACCTTTCAAAGGGTAGTGTGATATAAACTCTATCCGCACTTTTCAATGGGTAGTATGATATACACTCTTTATCCACACTATTAAATGAGAAGTATGGTATACACCCTTTATCCACACTTTTCAATGGGAAGTATGATATACACTCTTTATGCACACATTTCAATGGGTAGTATGATATACACTCTTTATCCACACGTTGCAATGGGTAGTATGGTATACACTCTTTATCCAAATTTTTCAGTGGGTAGTATTGTATACACTATTTAACCACATTTTTCAATGGGTAGTATGGTATACACTCTTTATAGACACTTTTGAATGGGTAGTATGGTATTCACTCCTTATCCACACTTTTCATTGGGTAGTTTGGTATACATTCTTTATTTACACTTTCAAACTGGTAGCATGATATATACTCTTTATCGACACTTTTCAACGGATATTGTGGTATACTCTCTTTATGCACACTTTTCAACGGATAGTATGGTATACACTATTTAACCACACTTTTCAATGGGTAGTATGGTATACACTCTTTATCAACACTTTTGAATGGGTAGTATGGTACACACTCTTTATCCAAACTTTTCAATGAGTAGTATGATATACAATCTTTACACACACGTTTCAATGGATAGTGTGATATACAATCTTTATACACACTTTTCAATGGGCAGTATGGTATACAGTCTTTATCCACACTTTTCAATGGGTAGTATGATAAACACTCTATATCCACACCTTTCAATGGATAGTATCATATACACTCTTTATCCACAATTTTCAATGGGCAATATGTTATACACTCTTTATCCACACTTTTCAATGGGTGGTATGGTATAAACTCTTTATCCACACTTTTCAATGGGTACCATGGTATAAACCAAATATCCACACTATTCAATGGGTAGTATGATAGACAATCCTCATCCACACTTTTCAATGGGTAGTATGATATACACTCTTTATCCACACTTTTACTAGTTGAATGATTTACATTCTTTATCCACACTTTCAATGGGTAGTATGGTACACACTCTTTATCCACACTTTCAATAGGTAGTATGGTACACACTCTTTATCCACATTTTCAGTGGGTAGTATGGTACAAACTCTTTATCCACACTTTTCTATGAGTAGTCAGGTATATACACTTTGTCCACACTTTTCAATGGGCAGTATGGCATGCACTTTTTATCCACACTTTCAATGGGCACTATGATATACACTCTTTATCAACACTTTCACTAGTAAGAATGATTTACACCCTTTATCCACACTTTCAATGGGTAGTATGGTACACACTCTTTATCCACACTTTCAATGGGTAGTATGGTACACACTCTTTATCCACACTTTCAATGGGCAGTATGATATGCACTCTTTATCCACACTTTCACTAGTTAGAATGATTTACACTCTTTATCCACACTTTCAATGGGTAGTATGGTACACACTCTTTATCCACAGTTTCAATAGGTAGTATGGTACAGACTCTTTGTCCACACTTTTCAATGGGTAGAATGATATACACAAGTTATCCACACTTTTGAATGGGTAGTATGGCATGCACTTTTAATCCACACTCTTCAATGGGTAGTATGATATACACTCTTTATCCACACTTTTCCATGGATGGTATGATATGCATTCTTCTCAGTGGGTAGTATAATATATACTCTTTTTCCACACTTTCCAATGGGTAGTATGAAATACGCTCTGTATCCACACTTTCAATTTGTAGTATGGTATACACTCTTTATCCATAATTTTAATGGCTGCGTGGTACACACTCTTTATCTACACTTTTGAATGGGCAGTATCGTATACACCCTTTATCCACTCTTTTCATTGGGTAGTATGGTAAACACTCTTTATGCACAGTTTTCAATGGGTAGAATGGTATACACTCTTTATCCACACTTTTCAATGGGTAGTATGATATACACTCTTTATCCACACTTTTCAATGGGTAGTATGGTGTACACTCTTTATCCACACTTTTCAGTGGGTTGTATAGTATACATTCTGTATCCAGTCTTATTAGTGGGTAGTATGGTATACACTCCTTATCCAGAATTTTCAATGGGTAGTATGGTATATCCTCTTAATCCACACTTTTCATTGTGTAGTATGATATACAATCTTTATACACACATTTCAATGAATAGTGTGATATACAATGTTCATACAAACTTTTCAATGGGTAGTATGATATACACTTCTTATCCACACTTCTCAATGGGTAGTATAATATACACTCGTTATGGACACTTCTCAATGGGTAGTATGGTAGACACTCTTTATCCACACTTTTCAATGAATAGTTTGGTAGACACTCTCTATCCACACTTTCATTGGGTAGGATGGTATGCACTTTTTTCCATATTTTTAATTGTTGTATGGTATACACTCTTTATCGACATGTTTATTTGGGTTATTTGGTATACACTCTTTATCCACACTTTTGAATGGGTAGTATGACATACACTCTATATCCACATTGTTCAATGTTTCGTTTGGTATACACTCTTCATCCACACCTTTTAGTGGGTGATCGGGTAGACACTCTTTATCAACACTTTTTAATGGTTTGTATGATATACACTCTTTATCCACACTTTTCAATTTATAGTATGAGATACACTCATTATCCACACTTTTCAACTGGTGGTATGGTATGCACTCTTTATCCACACTTTTCAATGGGTAGCGTGATATAGACTCCTTATCCACACTTTTCAATGGGTAGTATGGCATACATTCTTTATCCACATTTTTCAATGGATAGCATGATATACACACTTTATCCACACTTTTCAATGGGTAGTATGATATACACTCCTTGTCCACACATATCAATGGATAGTATGATATACACTCTTAATCCACACTTTTCAATAGGTAGCATGGTATACACTCTTTATCAACATTTTCAATTGGTAGTATAGTGTACACTCTATATCCACACGTTCAATGGGTAACATGATATACACTCTTTATCCACACTTTCAGTGGGGAGCATCGTATAGACTCTTTATCCAAACTTTCAATGGGTATTATGGTATACAGTCTTTATCCACACTTTTCAATGGGTAGTATGATATACACTCTTTCTCTACACTTTTCAATGGGTAGTATGATACACACTCTTTAGCCACACTTTTCAATTTGTAGTATGATGTACACATTTCATCTACACTTTTCAATGGGTAGTATGATATACACTCTTCATCCAAACTTTTGAATGGGTAGTATGGTATACACTCTTTATCCACACTTTCAATGGGTAGTATGGTACACACTCTTTCTCTACACTTTTCAATGGGTAGTATGGTATACACTCTTCATCCACACTTTCCAATGGGTAGTATGATATACACTCTTCATCCACACTTCTCAATGAGTAGTATGGTATACACTCTTTATCCACACTTTTCAATGGGTAGTATGGTATACACTCTTCATCCACACTTTTCAATGGGTAGTATGGTATACACTCTTTATCCATATTTGTCAGTGGGTAGTATGATATACACTCTTCATCCACACTTCTCAATGGGTAGTATGGTATACACTCTTCATCCACACTTTTCAATGGGTAGTATGGTATACACTCTTTATCCACACTTTTCAATGGGCATGATGATATACATTCTTTATCCACACTTTTCAATGGGAGGTATGATAAACACTTTATATCCAGACTTTTAAATGGGTATTATGATATACACTCTTTATCCATACTTTTCAATTTGTAGTATAATATGCACTCTTTATATACACTTCTCAATGGGTGGTATGGTATACACTCTTTATCCACAGTTTTGAGTGGGTAGTATCGTATACACTCTTTATGAACACTTTTCAGTTGGTAGTATGGTGTACAGTCTTTATCCACACTTTTCAATGGGTAGTATGGTATACACTCTTTATCCACACTTTTCAATGAATAGTTTGGTAGACACTCTTTATCCACACTTTCATTGGGTAGTATGGTATGCACTCTTTATCCATATTTTTAATGGTTGTATGGTATACACACTTTATCCACACGTTTAATTGGGTTATTTGGTATACACTCTTTATCTACACTTTGAATGGGTAGAATGACATACACTCTATATTCACATTTTTCAATGTTTCGTTTGGTATACGCTCTTCATCCACACCTTTTGGTGGGAGATAGGGTATACACTCTTTATCAACACTTTTTAATGGTTTGTATGATATACACTCTTTATCCACACTTTTCAATTGGTAGTATGGTATGCACTCTTTATCCACACTTTTCAATTGATAGTATGATATAGACTCTTTATCCACACTTTCAATGGGTAGTATGGCATACACTCTTTATCCACACTTTTCAATTTATAGTATGATATACACACTTTATCCACACTTTTCAATGGGTAGTATGTTATACACTCTTTATCCACACTGTGAATTTATTGTATGATATACACTCCTTATCCACACTTTTCAATGGATAGTATGATATACACACTTTATCCACACTTTTCAATGGGTAGTATGGTATACACTCTTTATCCACATTTTCAATTGGTAGTATAGTGTACACTCTATATCCACACTTTCAGTGGGTACTATGATATACACTCTTTATCCACACTTTCAGTTGGTAGTATCGTATACACTCTTTATCCACACTTCCAATGGGTGGTATAGTATATACTCTTTATCCACACTTTTCAATCGATAGTTTGATATACAGTCTTTATCCACACTTTTCAATGGGTAGCATGATATACACTCATTATCCACTCTTTTCAATGGTTAGTATCATATACACTATTTATCAACACTTTTCAATGGGTAGTATGATATACACTCTTTATCCACACGTTTCAATCCTTAGTATGATATACATTCTTTATCCACACTTTTCAATGTGTAGTATGATACACACTTTTTATCCACGCTTTTCAATGCCAGTTATGATATACACTCTTTATCCATATTTGTCAGTGGGTAGTATGAGATACACTCTTCATCCACACTTTTCAATGGGTAGTATGGTTTACAGTCTTTATCCACACTTCTCGATGGATTGTATGATATACACTCTTTTTCCACACTTTCAGTGGGTAACATGATATGCACTTTTTATCCACACTTTGATTGGGTAGTATGATATACATTCTTTATCTGCACTTTGAATGGGTAGTATGACATACACTCTTTATTCACACTTTTAATGGGCAGTATGATATACGCTTTTTGTCCACACTTTCAGTGGATATTATGATATACACTCTTCAACCACTCTTTTCAATGGATAGTATGATATACACTTTTTATCGACAGTTTCAATGGATTGTATTATACACACCCTTTATGCACACTTTTTAATGGATAGTATGATGCACACTCTTTATCCACATTTTCAATGGGTGGTATGGTACACACACTTTATATACACTTTAAACAGGTAGTATGGTACACACTGTTTATCCACACTTTTCAATGGGTATTATGGTATACTCTCTTTATCCACACTTTTCAATGGGTAGTATGATATACACTCTTTATCCACACCTTTCAATGGGTAGTATGATATACACTCTTTATCCACACTTCTCAATGGGTAGTATGATATACACTCTTTCTCCACACTTTTCAATGCGTAGTATGACATACACTCTTTCTCTACACTTTTCAATGGGTAGTATGATATACACTCCTTCTCCACACTTTTCAACGGGTAGTATGATATGCACTCTTTCTCCACACTTTTCAATGGGTAGTATGATATACACTCTTTCTCTACACTTTTCATTGCGTAGTATGATATACACTCTTTCTCTACACTTTTCAATGGGTAGTATGATATACACTCTTTCTCTACACTTTTCAATGGGTAGTATGATATACACTCTTTCTCTACACTTTTCAATGGGTAGTATGATATACACTCTTTATCCACACTTCTCAATGGGTAGTATGATATACACTCTTTCTCCACACTTTTCAATGGGTAGTATGATATACACTCTTTCTCTACACTTTTCAATGGGTGGTATGATATACACTCTTTATCCACACTTTTCAAGGATTAGTATGATATACACTCTTTATCCACACTTTTCAAGGATTAGTATGATATACACCCTTTATGCACACTTCTCAATGGTTTGTATGATATACACTCTTTCTCCACACTTTTCAATGGGTAGTATGATATACACTCTTTCTCTACACTTTTCAAGGATTAGTATGATATACACTCCTTATCCACACTTTTCAAGGACTAGTATGATATACACTCTTTATCCACACCTTTTAATTTGTTGTATGATATACACTCTTTATCCACACTTTTCAGTGGATTGTATGGTATACACTCTTTCTCCACAGTTTTCAATGGATAGTATGGCATACACTATTTATCGACAATTTTCAATTGGTTGTATGGTATACACTCTTTATCCACACTTTTCAATTGGTAGTATGAGATAGACTCTTTATCTGCACTTTCAATGGTTAGTATGGTACACACTCTTTATCCACACTTTCAATTTATAGTATGATATACACTCCTTATCCACACTTTTCAATGGGTAGTATGATATACACTCTTTATCCACACTTTTCAATGGGTAGTATGGTATAAACTCTTTAACCACACTATCAATGGATAGTATGATATACACTCTTTATCGCCACTTTCAATGGGTAGTATGGTATATACTCTTTATCCACATTTTCAATTGGTAGTATGGTGTACACTCTGTATCCACACTTTTAATGGGTAGTATGGTATACAGTCTTTATCCACACCTTCAATGGGTAGTACGGTATACACTCTTTATTCACACTTTTCAATGGATAGTGTGATATACACTCCTTATCCACACTTTTCAATGGGTAGTATGGTATACAGTCTTTATCCACACTTTCAATCGGTGGTGTCGTATAAACTCTTTATTCACACTTTTCAATGGGTATTATGGTATACACTGTGTATTCACACTTTTGAATAGATAGTGTGATATACACTCTTTATCCACACTTTTTAATGGGTAGTACGATATACCCTCTTTATCCACACTTTTCACTGGGTATTATGATATACATTCTTTATCCACACTTTTCAATGGGAGGTATGATATACACTTTATATCCAGACTTTTCAATGGGCATTATGATATACACTCTTTATCCATACTTTTCAATTTGTAGTATGATATGCACTCTTTATATACACTTTTCAATGGGTAGTATGGTATACACTCTTTATCCACACTTTTGAGTGGGTGGCATGGTATACACTCTTTATCCACACTTTTGAGTGGGTAGTATGGTATACACTCTTTATGAACACTTTTCAATGGGTAGCATGGTGTACAGTCTTTATCCACACTTTTCAATGGGTAGTATGGTATACACTCTTTATCCACACTTTTCAATGGGTAGTATGGTATACACTCTTTATCCACACTTTTCAATGGGTAGTATGGTGTACACTCTTTATCCACACTTTCAGTGGGTTGTATAGTATACATTCTATATCCACTCTTATTAGTGGGTAGTATGGTGTACACTCTTTATCGACACGTTTCAATGGGTAGTATGGTATACACTCCTTATCGACAATTTTCAATGGGTAGTATGGTATATACTCTTAATCCACACTTTTCAATGGGTAGTATGATATACAATTTTTATACACACATTTCAATGAATAGTGTGATATAGAATCTTTATACAAACTTTTCAATGGGTAGTATGATATACACTCTTTATCCACACTTCTCAATGGGTAGTATAATATACACTCTTTATGGACACTTCTCAATGGGTAGTATGGTATACACTCTTTATGCACACTTTTCAATGAATAGTTTGGTATACACTCTTTATCCACACCTTTTGGTGTGTGATAATGTATACACTCTTTATCAACACTTTTTAATGTTTTGTATGATATACACTCTTTATCCACACTTTTCAATTTATAGTATGAGATACACTCTTTATCCACACTATTCAATGGATAGTATGATATACACTCTTTATCCACATTTTCAATTGGTAGTATAGTGTACACACTATATCCACACTTTCAATGGGTAATATGATATACACTCTTTATCCACACTTTCAGTGGATAGTATCGTATACACTCTTTATCCACACTTTCAATGGGTAGTTTGGTATGCACTCTTTATCCACACTTTTCAATTGGTAGTATGATATAGACTCTTTATCCACACTTTCAATGGGTAGTATGGCATACACTCTTTATCCACATTTTTCAATGGATAGTATGATATACACACTTTATCCACTCTTTACAATGGGCAGTATGATAGACACTTTTTATCCACACTTTCAATTGATACTATGATATACACTTTTTATCGATACTTTCAATGGGTAGTATGATATAGACTCTTTTTCCACACTTTTCAATGGGTGGTAGGATATATACTCTTTGTCCTCACTTTTCAATGGGGAGCATGATATACACACTTATCCACACTTTTAATGGGTAGTATAATATTCACCCTTTTCCACACTTTTCAATGGGTAGTATGATATACACTCTTTATCCACACTCTTCAATGGGTAGTATAATATTCACCCTTTTCCACACTTTTCAATGGGTAGTATGATATACACTCTTTATTCACATTTTTCAATGGTTAGTATGATTTACACTCTTTATCCACAGTTTTCAATGGGTAGTCTGGGATACACCTTTGTTCCATACTTTTCAATGGGTAGTAAGGTATACACACTATATACACACATTTCAATGGGTAATATGTTATACACTCTTTATAAACACTTTTCAATGGGTATAATGGTATACACTATTTATCCACACTTTTCAATGGATAGGATGATATACACTCTTTTTCCACACTTTTCAATGGTTGGTATGATATACACTCTTTATCCACACTTTTCAATGGGTAGTATGGTATACAGTCTTTATCCACTCTTTTCAATGGGTAGTATGGTATACACTCTTTATACAACTTTTCCATGGATTGTATAATATACACTCTTTATCCACACTTTTCACTGTGTAGGATGATATACAATCTTTATACGCACTTTTCAATGGATAGTAAGATATACAATCTTTATACACACTTTGATTTAGTAGTATGGTATACACTCTTTATCCACTCTTTTCAATGGGTAGTATGGTATACACTCTTTATCCACAATTTTCAATGGGTAGTATGGTATACACTCTTTATCCACACTTTTCAATGGGTCGTATGATATACACTCTTTATCCTCACTTTTCAATTTATTGTATGAGATACACTCTTTATCCACCCTTTTCTATGGGTAGTATGATATACACTCCTTATCCGCACTTTTAAATAGGTAGTATGATTTACACTCCTTATCCGCACTTTTAAATAGGTAGTAAGATTTAAGAGATTTCCAAACTCTTTTGCGATGGAAAACAAGCATAATATGCACAAGTGTAAAATAAAGGAATTGCTTTAGAAGTCTTATCTGTCTTCGTACGATTATATGGGCTTTTGCGATCTTAAACAAAGCGACGGAAAGATGCAAAACCAGCAAGTGTATTGAAAATAACAAATAATGTGCTTCTCTAAGATACACACTTTTAGAGTGACGTGAAGTATTGTGAATTAAATCACAAATAATACTAAATGTCATAAGATAAATCTAAACGTATAGAATGTTCAGAATAAATTTCAATAATTTTGAATGTGCTGACAAATTGCAATTCCAATGAATTATTTCAATAAAAGATTACGCTTAAAGGTGTAGTGAATTTATATGTCAAATAAATATAAACTGTAAATATAATTGATGTGAAAGTCAGATGAAAAGAAAAGTGGTGAGAAAACGTGAAACAAGCTATCAAACACATCAGCAATGCGCATATAAACATAAAGTGACGTAGATATTCGACGACATACTATTACAGAATTACAATTATTGAAGATGAACGGTTTATAGGTAAGCGTACGCTATCGTTGGATGAACACTGGAAATCAATGGTATATCAGAAATGTTTAGCAGAGAACTAGCCGGTTACATGACGTAGTGGTTGCGATTATTTTTGTATTTCTGTTTCTTCTGGAAATTCTATGCTGCATTTGAGTAATAGTTTGGTTCTGTCAAATATTTAAGATACATTTCTATGCCTGTTAATTTGCTATTTTCTAAATCTTCAACATGTAATTCTGTCTCGAATGACTATATCCACGACTAAGTTCCATCCTCTTTTAGGGACGTTTACTTTGTCGAGAGCGGAAATGGTTGGTACGTGCAGTCTAGGCTATGGGTGCCGTTTCCCACGGGTCCGGGTTCAAATCTCAGTTACAAATTCTAACCTGTACGGTAACATTCTTTCTCCATATATATATATATATATATATATATATATATATATATATATATTATCATGTATTCTCCTGCAGGATCCTGGAGAGTACTTTCCACTCACGTTCGGTGTATACTTGTAACACACACACACACACACACACACACACACACACACACACACACACACACACACACAGAGTCTGTATCGAGTTTTATTTAAACTCTTTCTGACTTTACATACGTTCCTATTAAATTGTCTTCATCAGTGAATTTTAACGTAAACACTTGGAAGATGACGTCATGTAAGCACTCAAATCCCAAAACATACAATACATATTACAGTTGCTGGAAATGTCACTACAATTTACAAAGAGATCCTGCTGGGGACAGAGTGCTTATTCAAAATGATTGTCGTACCATCTTTGATGATTTTGTACTATACACTTTCTCAGCACATGTTAATAAATAGTCAAACCTCGAAAGTGTTTCTTTATATGTTTTTCGCAGTTTGTATACGGCACACATTTATACCATGGAAAAGCTAAAACTGAAGTAGCGGAGATTAAAAAACAAATTACACAAAAGTTTATTCTGTTTACATTGATGAAAACTTCAAGACACATATTGTAAATATTTCCAGATTTAATGATCATATTTCCACATAGGCTACAAAATCAGATCCTACATCCGCGAGGGAATTCGTTTGGTTAGAGTTATTCGTGTTAAAAAATATAATAAAACCACGTGTGGATCACATATTTAAAAATCCTGGTTGCAATCATGATATAAATAATGGTCCCATTTATCGTGTGTGTCATAATTTTAAGCTATTAATTGCTTTACAGATACCATGTTTATGTCTCTCTGATAAAGTGGATGTTAAGAATTTCATACAACATTTGAATCTTTCTGATAACATCCTGTATGAGAGTATTAGCAATGTCTTACAGCATTTAAATCTTTCTGACTAAGTCAAGGGTGAGACTCGAACTTTTTTGAGAACGTCATATGTGAGACTGTTAACAATGTCATAAAAATGAACCTTTCTGTTGAAGTCAAGTGTGAGACTGTTTATAATTTCATACAACATTTGAACCTTTCTGATAAAGTTAAGTGTAGGGCGATTAAGAATTTCATACAACACTGGAACCTTTTTGATGAAGTCATGTGTGTGGCCATTAAGAATTTCATACAACATTTGAACCTTTCTGATCAAGTCAAGTGTCGAAAGTTTTAGAATTTCATACAGCAATTGAACCTTTCTGATTAAATCCAGCGTGGGACTCTAGAATTTCGTACAATATTTGGACCTCTCGGAAAAAGACAAGTGTGGGACTGTTAATAAATATCATACAACATTTAAACCTTTCTGATAAAGTCAAGTGTAAGACTCTTAACATTATCATACAACATTAGAATGTTTCTGACTCTGCTGCTATAAATAATGGAAAATGTGTAAATGTTGGAGAAGAGCAGTTAGTATTTAATTTGTCGCTAAAGGTGTTGACCAGAAACCAGCAAACGTTATCAAAAGGTTTATAGCTTGACCTATATATATACAAGAGGTGAGAGAGAGAGAGAGAGAGAGAGAGAGAGAGAGAGTATAACTGACCCAATTTTACAAATGAACATCAGCAAATGGGAGAAAGAAGAGATGGACAAACTGCTCAGTGACATTTCAATCGTTATCTTTCCTGCAGATAAAAGCTCAGAAGTAATGATCATGAATAGGGATGATTGCGTGACGGAAGTATAAAAGGACCAGAAAAGATATTGTCATATACAAAGAAGATAGGGCAGATCTTACCAAAAATAATGAAAGAAATTAGGCGCCAAATAGAGATTGTACAAAGAGCTTAAAATATCTACTACCAAGCGATATCGGCCCAGGCAAAGTCCAAGACGATCCCAAGAATGTACAAAGAAGAACTGAAACACTATATACTGCATATTCCAAGCCATCCGCAATGTTCATAACAAGAATACCTTATATAAATGATTATCACGAGGGGAAAAACACATAATTGAAAGTTGACAGACGTTACCGAAAATCAATTAGAAGATCATATGCGGAACTTAATATCATATATCAGAGACAAACAATTTCATTGATAAGATCAGTGTCAATGAATAGGCGTAACCAGGACATACAATATTATTCTGCTCTAATGTTAAAGCAGTACACTCGAGCCTTCCAAAAAAAAAGCGGCGCATGATGTTTCATACAAGACGTTGGAGTCACGCAAAAATATCCCTTCATTTTCACTCATTTAGATGCTAGATTCTAATAACTTTATCATCGCCAGAAAACAGTGTTGGCAAACTGTTGGCAAATGGAATACACTATATGAGTGTATACATGGGAAAATGAATAGGGAAACAAACTGAATGGGAAATCAAACTGTCTCAAGGATTAAAAACCTACCAAATGCATATTAGTTATTGGTTGATGATATTTTGGGTGTTTAAATCCAGGGTCTTTATTAGGTCAACACATTTTAGAGGTTAGCACACCCATGCGTTCATATGTAACGAAATTGAAATATGTCTGCCGGAGGAAAGGGGAATGAAAACACAAGTCCATATAGATTGTAATTTAGTAGGACTTACATACTCTGTTTTCTGTAAGAATTGCAGTACGAAGGTATGTTTTTTCCCAAACAGGAGAAACATTATGCCAAAGACCACAGTGAGGCCTTTCTAAAATTAAAACCAGACAAGAAGACGATCCTGTTGCAAAGCATTTGAATACAATTAACCACTCCTTATGCGATTATGTCGTGATAGGTTTTGAGAAAATGTAAGAAAAAACATCGCATAGGTTGGTATTGAGAAAATGTAAGATAAACTATTGTAGAGGTCGGTAACGATAAAACATTTGGCAAAATATCGCATACGATGGTATTGAGAAAATGTATGGTGAAATATCGTAGAGGTTGGTATTGAGCTAATGTATGGTAAATATCGTAGAGGTTGGTTCTTAAGAAAATGTATGGTAAAATATTGTAAAGAGTGGAAAAAAGAATCATTCTGGATCTAAAAGCTAAGCACTTTTTCTTCAACAGGACTGACGTTTGATTGCTCTCAGTCAAAGCAATTTGTTTCCATGCTGGTAAAATTATACATCTTGTCATTTGATTTAGTGTGAAATATTCCTAATTGTGATACCATGTTTAATGTATTCATTGGTGTATGTACTACGTGTTCTCCATTCTCCGTTTCTAGTGTATTCCTTCATACAGAGGTTACAATAACCACAAATATTGTTGTAAAACTCAGTTGCTATTGGTTCAGTCGTAAAGTTTTGAACAATTATTGGATTCCATTGATTTGTACTACTTTGTGTTCAAAATAACCTTTCACTACTAATATTAACTATTGTTGTAATAAATTCAAATCTGTACTAAATCTGTACAAATGCAACTCCTTCGACAAACAAAGAAGAAACAAAGGCTGTTTTGTAAATAACACAAGAAAGGAAAAAAGATAAATGATGAGCTGAGCTCGCAAAGCAGAATGGAAAACATTCACTTGTATTTAAAAGAAAAGTCACTTGTCAAATACTAAGAATAAAACGAAATCGATGTTGTTTAGAAGCCATGTTAAAAGCTAATACAATTTCAAATGAAACTTATCCTTATTTGCTCTTTTGCATAATTGCCTTAAATGTTGTAGTTATTTACAATAAATTCGGTTTTGTTAATAATTCTGCTACAAGAAAAACCAGTAGAAATAGTGTTCCAAACGAACAACAAAATTATATGCCATAAATTGTCTGCAATTTTACAATAATTTTTACGGTTATGAACGTATGAGACCAACAGCATGATAAACACTATTTGGCATGCCTCTCACAGTTCAACTGCCTCAGTCTCTGACTGTCTAAGCTAATTTACAATTAACTGCATTATATACATGAACTCTTTCGAGCTAAAATCATTCAGTGGTTCAAGTAAATAAATAAAAAAGACATAAATTAGTGTTAGAGAATCTATCAAGTTTCCAACAGAGAGACAATATAGTGACCAGCAGTGAGGTCTAATGGCGAACATGTATTATTGCTTCTAACTGAACAAGTTTTATATCCAATAATTCAAACTGACAATGGTAGTCATAGATTCCACACAAAATAAATAAATAAATAAATAAATAAATAAATAAATAAGGAATTTAATTAAAGAGAAAGTATTGCAGTAGTTTTAGAAAAAAAAGATGCAAAAGCAGCGTATCTTTTAACAACAGGATTTGCAATTCCATTAGCTTTCATTCGTTTTATCTCTACAGCATTAGGAATTTTTGTTCTAGTTTTCATAGGCAAAATGGTTTACCATGATGTGCTAAACCATGATGAAACAGTTATTGATGTTACTAGTAAGTTAAACAGTACGGAAGATCAAGTAAGCATATAAATAAGCGATAGTGATATTAATCATGATGAATCCAGTTTCAATAATTATCGAATAAGAAGTATGAAACGAGGTGAAGAATGTTATGCGATAAAAGCGAATGCAACAGAGAAGCAAGATCTCTAGAAATTAAACAAGACTTTTTATAGGAGAGGAAAACATTGTAGGTTAAAGGCTGTATCAGATCTTACAAAATAAGGAAATCAAAGGGTAATTAAGTAAATGGCAGGTCTATAAGTACTAAATGTATGAATTTTAACTGCTTTAATATACGTTATGTAAATGGCAACAAAGCATAACAGTAAAGAAACTATCTGAAACGAAAATATTAATGTGTATATGTCTTTATCGAAAATAGATTTTTGTGTCTAATTGACAACGATGAAAATGAGCCCTAACCTGTATTAATACATGATGGTTTCTATAACCTGTAGTGTAAAAGAATAAAAAACAGAAAATAAAGATAATGAAGACATTATCGGGATCCAACGACAAAAAAATAAATCTTAAGCAATACTTAAACAGTTAATACACTCAGTTTCGACAATAAATTGTCAATATTGTAGTAGTTAGAGATCTGTACCAATATCTGAACTGGATACAGTTAGTTGGTTTCCTGAAAAAAGTCTATGCTCATTTCTCGATCTGCTAAATTACAACCGAAAGTCATTCTAATTTGTTCTATTCAGGTTTAGAATGTTTCTCATCGAGAATTTATTTCTTACACTGTTAATGGTCATTACACGCAATTAAAGTGATGTAATATAAAGAAATTAAACATATGCATTACAGATGATGCTGGACAAGTAATAAGCTTTCAGGGTATGATTGTTATGTTAATGGTGTTAAAAAACGTATTAAAAATTTTAGGTGAACTAGTAAAATGATCTGCTGCAGCTACTACGCAGTTTCTAAATTGGCAATTAAGAACGTTATACTTTGACGGATGATAATTGAGATATAAAAGCACGGAGAGAACAAGTGGGTAATAAATTAACAGTTGTAACTGAAAGTATCAGAAAAATCGCAGCTAAAATTGAAGAGTTATAGAAAAGATTGACGATAACAATAAAAACAATTTCTAGTTGCACAAGGCTTCTTTAAGCAGAGATTTATACAATGTATTGCAAACTGTAATGGAAAACTAGAGGAAATAGCAAACATTCAACATTTAATTCCTAAAGATAATATTTTTTCCGAAAAAAATTATGTAGTTTTAAATACTTTTGAAGCTGAAATTACGTCCCAACAATTAGTAAACACTTACAGAATTAACTATACACCATCATAATTTTCACGAGTACAACGTACACAGTCATTTGCAAGCATATTTCTTTCAAAACGTGAAGTCCGGTTTATATGCAATTATTGTTTGAGCATTGATGCAGCACTGCTATTCCAATCGTGGTTACGTTTAACAAATCTGGATGTTTGTCTTAGGAATGATTCGATGTTTTTGATGTGATATACTGCATGTGGCCCACTTATCAGAGAAATTATTTTTAAAGTATAATTTCTAATATTGGTCATGTAGACCCTTAGCTCTTTTACAGCTGGATCTTATTTTATGCCCAAAGATGTCATGGTGGAGCTGTCATGTATTACTGTTTTATTCAATTTAATTATACCAGGACTAGAGAGTTTCCTTTTAATGAAAAATTTATACAACGAGTGGTATATCATTGATACAGCGTACATACTGTACATATATTTTATTTATATCACATACAAATACATATATTTGCCCGTTGAACGGAGTTCAGATTTATTACAGGCAGCCGTGTATTGACCTAGTGAATGAACTCCTCACATCCCCGAGTGTGTCCGCTACAAAATGTAGTTCTCTGCCTTAGTGGCTATTTACAATCACCTCTGCATATCGATAAGTTTCCTTTTCTTGGTTTCTATTTTTCTCCACGTTGATTAAATCAATATAATACACACTTATGATTTAAACATGAAAGATGGTTTTAATAATAAAAGTAGAGCAGTAGCAACACTTGGATAGCTACACCATTCAAATGAACGCAATGCCATTCACCTTCAGGCGCATGGAAATTAATGTGGAATAGAAACTAAGCCAACTGACGAACCAACAAGAGGTAATTAAAATATTTTAATATATTTACAGTTGATCTAAGTCATTATTCTGCTTTAGCAACAGTACAATCGACCACAAACTCTCTCTCTCTCTCTCTCTCTCTCTCTCTCTCTCTCTCTCTCTCTCTCTCTCTCGTCGGTTTGACTTTAAAACTGTCTGTCTGTCTGTCTGTCTCTGTCTCTGTCTCTGTCTCTCTCTCTCTCTCTCTCATCCTTGGTCGGTTTAACTTAACTTTTACCATCATTCATAAGTCCAGAGATATTGTCGGAAAATCCTCTACGTTCGCCATTTCATAGATTTTAGCCCGTATCCTGCTACGATGGTCGAGATCGAGATCGAGATCGAGATCGAGAGAGAGAGAGAGACCTTTGGACATTTTCATATTTAAATAATAATAATCGATTTTTTTAGAACATTATGGTATGTTTAAGAAAAAACAAAAAAACATAACATTAAATATATCACAGTATGTGTACCACGTAACCGAGGAATTTACTGGTTTGCAACATTGTATCATTGATAAACACTGTTGATAAATCCCAAGGAAAATGCACACGTATCGTTACAACGAACCATATTCTTGTAGGTTACTTGGTCTAATTTCTATTTCAAGGTTTTAATCCAGCCCAAATTCCTTTTCTCTCTCATTCCACATTTCTGCGCAGTTTGTCCGTTATGCTTGAGAGGGGAGGGGAGAACAGAAAGCAGAAAGGATTGTGATGAAAATGTGTACCATATTAAATTAATTTAGAAAACGGGGATTAATAATACTTTTCATCATTATTTTTCATACGTCACTAGTGACTAATTTGTGGAAATTGATCATTGATCTAGAATCAACTGCAGACGCTCGCGAGAATGTTTATATATGCGTATTATTGCGCCATGGGCGGATCACAATTTGATATACCAATAGTATTGGTATATCAAATTGCTTTATACCAACACTTTAAATGCATGTTATTTTTTAATGTATGTGGTATAAATGGTGTATATTGTGCAATGATTCTAGAGGAAAACCAAGCAGTGAAGGTTATATGTAAAAGTTATAAGAAGTCAATAAAGAAAAGAACAAAATGAATGAATTTTATTAGAGACTTTAATCAGTAGAGGAGATGGAACGTAGAAACACTATATGACATAGTTTTAGAAGTTGTGCTAATTTAATAAACTCAAACTGGAATCGTAGCTTAGGAAGTGAAAAGATATAATCAAATAATCAGAATAGGGTTATTTGCGAATGCTGAAAAATATAAGAAAATCACCAGTGTCATTGCAGTATAAAAACTAAATTCCACACAAGTTTTGTATCAAATAAATTAATAGCAAATGACGGATTTTATGTAATGACCTTCATTCTTATTGACCCAAAGAATGTAATCAGAAGACTAAACGGACATTAAACTACTAACTTAAAAGAAATAAATCCTCAAGACTTAAATTGGATTTAAAACCTTTAAACAAGTATTGATTGTATGGTAGGATAACCAGGACATAGTTACATTTTTTTGAAATTTTAGCCTTCTAGGATACCATCTAAGAGTTGATTATTGGTTTGTAGGTTGTCTGCGTTATTCTTGAAAACTTTCTATATATACTATCCCATCCTCCAATATTTCTCTATCTAATTTGTAAAATTCTATTGATCTTTGCAATTTGTAAGTGTTCCCTATAATCTAGTTCTCTCTCTCTCTCTCTCTCTCTCTCTCTCTCTCTCTCTCTCTCTCTCTCTCTCT
>JAECUM010044949.1:0-26074 GCA_016617855.1 Megalonaias nervosa
AAAGGATCTGGATATTGTTACTCTGTAAGTAGTAATAGGGGGCACTTTGGCACTTTAGCGACAATGGATAATACATTACAGACACCCCCACCCACCCACCCACCCCGGTACTTTGGCGACAAGATTTATAGCGACAAAATCAAAACCCTGGATACGTTTAGCGACAATGGGAAGTTTGTATAGGGACAATAGGAATGGAACAGGTGGGGTGACGTCACGGTATTGGACACTTCCAACAGTGTGGCAAGTGACTGACCTGAATACGCGAGGATACCACTCTAGATAGGGACAAATACAATAGAGAGACAGAGACATATACAACACAACCATAGATTGATGAACATCAATCTATCATACCCAAATTATGCAACCGACTAAAAAAATTTAGGTAAGAGAATAATGTTTTTGGGTGTTAAACATAAATTATACAATCGACTAAAACTTTTTAGGCAAGAAAGAATAAATCTTTTCGAGGCATATGAAAGTGGCCCTGAAAAGGGCCATTGGTTTTTATGTTAACACCAGTTCGTTAACATAGAGGACATCTCACTGATTAACTTATCTTTCACAAACTTTGTCTAACTTCTGGACCGTAGATGAGGACTCGCTTCAGACAGCCCTGTCTCTCCACATAGCATCTTCTTTTCCAAACAGTCGTATCGGTGATCCGGATGATAGTCTATGATGATTTAACATACATGGGTAAGTCCGTACGGAACAGCATCGACGATACGAGAGTAGAGGATTCAACGTTTGTCCACATCTTGTGACGAGAACAGTTGAAGGGAATGAAGTGAACCGCGTTTATTTATAGTGGAAGAGCGGATCGAAACGGATTGAAACTGTTCACCAATCCCAACACGCGTTACAAAATTCAGTCACTTTGCGGAGTCTGTCTTCCAATCCGAAGAGAGCTACCCGTGACGTCACATTCCCTATATAGGTGCGCTAGCGTCTGTGCGCAGTGAATCGATGCGAGATTGTTTTTTGAAACATGACAGAAACTAAGAAGACAATGAACTGTGGTGCACAGGCCGTGGAGACGAGAAGCGATGGCATAGCAGTGGCTACCAAAGTTAACACAGGGCTACTTCCAGAAGAGGTCGATATTAATTGGGATTTAGTAGATTTTCTCTCTTCGCAAGAATTTGTTCCGGTACCAGTACCTTCACCAGCTTCTCCTTCTTTACCACAGGTCGAGGATTTTAAACAGAGACAGAAAGAAGAATTTGAGAAATTTTTACAACAGCAGAAAGAAGCAGAACTAGCTTTTCTCCTTCTACAGCAACAGCAAGAAAAACAAGAGGCAAGAAGGAAACGACAGGAGGAAGAAGCAGAGAAGAAACAAGGTCTAGGAGAGAAGGAGAACAGTGAAAGTCAAACGGTAACGGTACTTTTGGATATTTTGGCAGAGTTAAGAAGTCGGAAACAAATGTATCAGACTTCTTTATTACGACCCAAGAGAAAAAGACCTTCCCGAGACAAACAGTCCAACCCGGTTACAACACCTGAGATACCATCCCTAGTGATTTCTACCAAATCATCGACAGGAGCAAATCCAGAAGTAGGCCTTGGCCGTGGCATAGGATTAAGGTAGTTAAAGCTTATTGCTTCTCGTTCCTGAGTTTGTTTTTGAAAAAAAAAGCAACAAACACCCAACAGCCCTTTTCAGGGCCACCCACTTCTTTCGAAAAGAGTTATTATTCATTTTGCCAAAATAAATTAAAACTCAAAATCCCTTTTTTTTTTAACCCCATGATGTACGTATGTGAGTGCATGAGTGTAGGCCCTTATTCTAAAAAATCAAAACCAGGAGACACTTACGTTTTTCAGACTGGTCTACTCTGGTACAAATTTTACAATCCAACACAACACAACACAACACTTTTTTTTAAAAAAGTTCATAGACTTCATCTGTATCTTTTTTTCTTTCACTCTCTGTTTTTTGAATTTCTTTACTTTCACAGGTTTTTCCTCCTCTTCTTCTTGACTTTTTTCTCGTCATCTTTTCTTTTCTGTCTTCTCTCTCTGGACGTGTCGGGGTTCTTCTTTTGCCGAGGGCGCCTCTTCTGCTTCCTCCTCCTGCTTCTCTTGTTTCTTAGGGCAGTCTGAAGACAAATGTCTTTTCTCTTGACAATGATAACAGGTATACTGACTTTTGTCTCTTTTGACACTGGTCTTGCTTTTTTGACGGTTAGGACATTCTGTAGCCCAATGCTCTTTCTTCTGAGGGGGAGTAGTCCGTCGGCTTGTCTGAAGAAAACTTTCGTATGACACCTCGCAAAGCTCTGATCAGAAGTTCGATCTGTGTGGGATCTTCGATCGTGCTGGTCGGCTTGAGAGTGAAATGAATACTGAGAGGGAAGGCACCAGCCCTTTTGAATATACACTGGTCTGACATGGATATATAAGGATCCATGGCGTTTCAAATGTAGTCATTTGATATTTTGCAGTCAAGATGAAACGATCGCATCATTTCGCAAAGAAAGGAGAAGAAAGTAAGAGGCAGAAACGTGATTTATCGCCTCGCACAGTAGCTGAAATCTTGCCTCAAATTCATGCCAGCTATTTTAAAGATGACATTAGTGAGCCAGAATCCAGACCCAGAGAGTCTACACCCATCCAAATTCCGACATCACCACCAGTAAACCCTAAAAAGTACTTTCACATTCGAGAGACCGACAAACGCTCCTCTAGAAAATTTAGAACCACGGCCTACACGTACATGGTGAAGTTTAAAGATTTCAAATCCGACGTACCGTTGAAGAAAGCAGAAGGGTTCATCACCGATGTGTGGGATTCTTTATTAACCACACTGAAACGGCAATATGAAGCCAAAGAAGACGATCGCTTGAGACTTTCTATTCATCACGACAGTTTGAAGTCCCCCGTTTGGATCGAGTTTAGCAGCCAGGCAGAATTGACACCTTCCAAAGTCATGGACAAGATTCAACACGTACAGCAATCCAACAACAAGTTTTACATCACCGACGGAAAAGCGACACCGTTCATGACCCACGTGTCTCTTCCCCAACGGACAGGACGCAAAAAGGTGTTATTGGTAGACAACCTTCGCAGCACAAAAAAGAAACTCGTCCGAATTAACAACCCTCAAGACCAGATGTGTTTAGCCCGTGCCATCGTGGTGGGACGAATGTATGCCGACAAGAACGACACGACAGAATGGAAAATAGCCTGGAAAGCTATTCGACGATCGGACCGAGCCAAACAACGAAGAGAAGCAGAACTCCTGTTACAAAGACACCGCTTGTGGAATTCTTGAAATGCAAAAGTTGCAAGACGTCCTGGCTCCACGCGACACCTTGAAAGTGCACCCTCAAGAAGTGCGCGGACCTCTGTTGTTTCGAGGCAAAGATTTCAAAGACGCAAAATACATTCACGTCTTTCATGACGATGAACATTTCGATACCATTACCAGTATCACTGCGTTCCTGTCATACAGTTATTACTGTGAGAAATGTGACCTTGGCTATAACAATCGAGGGCAACACAAACATGGTGGATGAAAATGTGAGGTATGTTTAGATTCTAAACCTGTCTGGACGAAGGACAAGAACGAGTACATTACCCAGCTTGTCAGCGCACTTTTGTCAGTCCGACCTGTTACCAACAACATTTGAAGACACAAGGTTCACATCAGAAATGTGCTTGTCAACTTCTGAGATTGTGCCCAACTTGTGGACAAGGCATACGTACCAATAGTGCCCAGTTACACGTATGTTCAGGAAAAAAGCGATGTCACATTTGTCGCTAAATCGTGGACTTGGAACACGAATGCTACATTCAAAAATACCATTCCAAACATGAACAGGAAGAAGATGACCAGAAGAAAGGCAATTTCATATTTTTCGATTTCTAATGCATGCAGGTGACTGGTATTCACATTCCTAATTTCTGCGTGGCTTACCGAGCGTGTGAGAAGTGCATCCAAGAGCCTATCTTTACTCATTGCCCTGACTGTAGCAAGATTCCTGGAGGACGAGAAAAAATCTTTCGGGGACCTAACACATTGGCCGATCTTGCCCAATGGATCTTAGACCCTATCGACGAGACGTGGAGCCAAGAAGACATCGAACATTACGGAGATTGTCATTGCTATGCCACGGTGATGGCTCACAATTTATCTGGATACGATGGACAGTTTCTACTCAGATACTATACGGAACAAAGTACCGAACGTTCTAAAGTGACTTTGAACGGAGCCAAAATCATCTCCAGGCAAGTGGGACAAGTGCAGTTTAAAGATTCGATGAGTGATTTGGCCGTGCCTTTGAGTCGCATGCCTAAAACGTTTGGAATGACAGAAATGGCCAAAGGCTATTTCCCGCACATTTTTAATACCGAAGCCAATCAACACGCTATTCTACCCCATTTGCCTGAGGCTCACTACTACGACCCCGACAACATGCGTACCGATCAACAAGAAGCTTTCTACGTTTGGTATCACACTCACGCCTCGGACCCTTTCGACTTTCAGGAAGAAATGTTAAAGTATTGTCGTTCCAACGTGGACGTTTTACGGCGTTGCTGTGGAAAATTTCGAGAACTGTTCATGGAGCACGGAAGGATCGACCCTTTGAAAGAAGCCTGCACCATTGCCAAAGCGCGTTCCTTAGTGTACCGTCAACGATTCATGCCCGTAAACACTCTAGCTGTCCTAAGCCTTCAAACGACGAATTTTGTCAAACGTCAATACTCGGTCAAAGCCCTACGCTGGCTACATTACTTGTGCGACAAGGAAGACAAATGGATCCGACACGCTCGCAACGGAGGAGGCGAAAAAACCATCGGAAGGTATTCGGTGGATGTTTGGGACTTAGAAAACCCCAAGATCGTGTACGAGTTTAACGGGTGCTTATTTCACGGATGTCCCATCTGTTACCCTGAACGTAACACTACAAATCAGTTTTCACAACGGACCATGGAAAACTTCTACCAGGCCACTTGTCAGCGGCGATTGAAGTTAGAAGAGGAAGGATACCAAGTGGTGGAAATATGGGAACACGAATACGATCACCGTTTGAGACCCGATCTCGAGTTTAAGCGCATCGTGGAAAGTTACAAGCTGGTGGACCCTCTGAACCCATGGGACAGTTTGTACGGAGGATGGACGAATGCCGCCTGTTTGCTGTACTAAGTCGACGAGGAGAAAGGAGAAGAAATCAAATACTTGGCCATCTGTTCTCTGTATCCGTACGTGTGCAAATATTGTCACTTTCCCGCAGGACACCCGCAATTGCTGACGGAAGACATCGACGTGGAAAACATTCGACAATACGAAGGATTGATCAAGTGCAAAGTCTTGCCTCCCACGAACTTGTACCATCCCGTTTTATCACATCATTGCCAGGAAAACGGATGTTTCCCTTGTGTCGTACTTGTGCCAAAACGTGCAACCAAGACCGACCTTGTCAACACACCCAGGAAGAACGCGCTTTGACAGGAACGTGGGTCAGCGTGGAATTGTTCAAAGCTCTGGACCTGGCATACCAACTGTTAGAAGTGTACGAAATTTACTGCTTTCCCAAGACAGAAAAATACAAGGGCGACGAGACTCAAAAACGCATTTTCGCAGACTACGTGAATGCCTTTTTAAAATTGAAACAAGAAGCAAGCGGCTATCCTTCCTGGTGCCACACTCCCGAAGGCGAAAAGAGATTCAAAAAGAAATACTGTGAACAGGAAGGCATCACTTTAGACCACGTCGAGAAAAACGAAGGAAGGCGATCGTTTGCCAAAGTGATGTTGAATTGCTTGTGGGGCAAAATGGCACAACGACCGTGTTTACCCAAGACGGAGTATTTGACATAACCTTCTCGCTACTTCCAGATGATTCACGACAAAACTAAATACATGAAACACGTGGACGTCATTCGTGAGGACTTGATCTTAGTGAATTACGAAGAAGAACTGGACTTTGTAGAATCCGACGAATTTGGAAATGTCATCATTGCGGCTTACGTGACAGCCCATGCTCGCTTAAAACTGTACGAAGCGTTAGAACTGTTAGGAGATCGTGTGTTGTATTTTGACAAGGACAGTTGCATCTTCATCGATCGTCTGGATGTACAGCACCCTAAAATCGAAATAGACCGTTTGGGAGCCTGGACGGACGAGCATCTCGACAACAAGATTCTAAGTTTTGCAAGTGGCGGTCCTAAAAATTACGGCTACGAATACTGAGACCTACAAGGAGAAGTGCACACCGAGTGTAAAGTAAAAGGATTGACTTTCATTTATTGCACCAGTGGAGTGTTGAACTTTGGCGTCTTGAAAGAAGCCTTGCAGTCTGGACAGGATGGAAATTTTAAAGTGACCACCCACGAACCTCACAAGATTGTACGTTTACCCACACACCAAATCATCCGTCGGCCCTTGGAAAAAGTCTATCAAATCGTGTACCAGAAGCTATTACGGGTTTCCAGCCACTTCACTTTACCGTACGGTCACGCCGATATTGGCCAGCATATAAAAAGGGACAACGTCCAGGACCGATAGTTCATTGTCACTACCAAGACCAAACAAGAAAGATGAATCCTTTCAGAGAAGCACACTTCAAGTTCAATCATGCTCAAGTGAAGTGCGATGCTGTGCCTTACAATGTGACCTCAGTGATTCAGTATCATATCGTGGGAACTTTGCTATGTCTGTACCTACCATGGAAAGTGATGCTGTGCGTGTCAAACCTGACGGATGCGAAAGCGATGCCGCTCGTCATCGTTCACCTTTTCACTTTACTGGTTTTCATGGTGGATGTCATCATTATGAAACCATGCGACTACCACCCTACGGATGTCATCCAAAACTGAGCAAACTGCTGCATATTTCACCGTACCCATATCGAGATGAACCTGTGAACGACGAATATTCGTTCCCTGTGAGATTGCCTGATTACTGCGACTTTGAAAGTCGATTCCAAACCTTCCGAGGAAAATGGCCAAAATATCTGGAAGGACCAATCCCCGAAAAATTAGCTAGAACCAGATTTATCTACTTGGGCGAAGGGGATAAAGTCAAGTGCTTCAGTTGCGGTGTGTCACTTTAAATGTGGGAGAAGAAAGATTCCGCTTACCTGGAACATGCTCGATGGTCTCCGGATTGTCACTACCTACCTTTAGTGGCACCTCTTCATTGAAGTGGCATACCATGTCGTTTAAGAAAAAAACTTGGCTAGAAGTCAAACGTTGGTCACACCTAGACCAGTATTTAAACCCCATTTGAAAAATAATATTCAAACATTACCAAACAAAGTGCAAGAGAAAATCTACAAGGACATTTGGCTGGGACTTGTCAGAGCAAAATCTTAATGGGTGACTGAGAAACTTTTATGTGGAGAAATTCACTAGAGGAAATTGACAAAAGTCAACAAACAAATCAGATTTTTCTGGATCAAGTGTGCGTTCTTCCTAATATTCCACTTTAGACCATTTACATTAGAAGATTTTAATGACATTCTTGACCGTTTCCTGGAATGTTAGTGGCCAGAAATTACTCACTACATTCGTTACTTTCGCTCTAGGAGAAGTGTTTGACTGACATGGCCATGGATACTTTACAAGAGAACATTCCTGGTTTGCCTGTGGAGTTGAGAGAACGCATTTACCGCGAGTTGGTCAAAATTCAGGTGTGAACAATTGCATCCGTTGCGTCACCGCTGTTGGAATCACTGGTACCTGAATGGTATAAGAGGACTAATCCATCTTAAAGAGTTCCATTGGTCAGACATTGATGAATCGCGTGAAATTCATAAAGTTTTGGATGCCTTTCATTCAACTTACAAGGTGATTCTAATACACCGAAATGCAACGGACGAGTTTGAGGATTACCAAAATCTTTTACACAACGTTAACGTAGTTCAAGAGGAAACTTCTGTGCGACGTGTGGTGTGTAAGTTAGTGACTAAACATTCTTGGTGCGGTACTGAAATAAAATCGAGGCTGTTCAAAAAGTACACTTATTACCTTACACCAAAGAGGGTATAAAAACGGACTACCATGCCACGATCTTTATAATTTGTGATACAACAGATTCCGTGGAAGAATATTAATGATAATATTCAAACAGTGGAGGATTACCAACACCTATTACGAGAATTGTGTCTATTGAATTGGGGTCGACGTGTGGTGTGTCTTAGTGACTTGCTTTCGAGTATTTCTTTTACCGGCCGATTCCTTGTGGACTCTTTACGAATAGTACATACCACTCAAGAAAACATGAAAGTGGTCCCTTTAAATGTTTACGAAAAACTCATTCTGTTAAAAGCTTTGCGCTTTCATCTCGATACTTCTCGACCTCTAATGGAAAACAAGATTCGTCAACTTTTAGGTACTGAAGATGTGTGCGATGATGTGCGTGTAGCTTGTGACTTACACCCTCACTGGAAAGATGTACGTGGCTGGAAATGTTGGGGTTTCGAGGCTTGGGCAAAAGAAGTGGCACACTATGCCTAAGATTTGTCATCCTAACTTTAAACGTTCAGTGAAAAAGTAACTTTTAAACCTGTGTTAGTGACAGTACCAGAAGAAGAACCACTCCCTTGAGGACAGGACAGGACCGTCATCGACATCCCCGAAAGGCCATTCCGGGAAGACACTTGTGTGACTGTGCCAAGGAGTGTAGAGACTCTAAGAACATTACACACTGTCCCTCCGATACCTCATCTTAATCACCAAAAATGTTGTACAAAGACTTGTGTATATTCCACTATGATCGTTTTGATGTGTCTTTTATTCATGTACTTAGTCATTTGGCTTTTATGTATTTTTGTCTTTCGTGTTATTCACAATTAAAGATGGCAATAAACGTGTCCTGAAAAAAGTATAAAACTCTTGTCTTGTCTATCTTCGTGTCAAAAGTGACATTCCTTACGGTACTATGGCTACCTCTACTGTCTCTGCTCCCTCTTCTTCCACTTTCAAAGTCATTGACGAACACTTAGATCGAACCAGTTGGGAGGCCTTGTATCTTCGCCATCCCATTAACATGCTCATTGCCGGAAATAGCGGTTCAGGCAAAACCGAATTTGTGAAACGTTTGATAGAACATAAACATCATTTGATCGATTGTTCACCTCAACGAATCGTGTGGTATTACAAAGAGTGACAATCGGCGTACAACCTTCTGCGAGAAAGTCAAGGCGATTCCATCGTCTTTGTGGAAGGCATTCCTGGCGAGGACGACGGGATCGTGTCTGACCCTTGTCAAACCCATCTGGTTATCTTCGACGACATGTTAGGAGAAGACGAAGAAGAAATTAAACTATGCTTTACGCGCAAAGGGCATCATCGTAATGCCAGTGTCATTTACATTACCCAAAATTTATTTCAACAAAGTAAAACCCATCGTACCATCAGTCTCAATGCTCATTACGTGGTCTTGTTTAAAAGTCCAAGAGATAAATCGCAAGTGTAAGTCTTAGCCAAACAGTTAGGAACGCCTCGGCTGACTCATGCGTACGACGATGCCACTCAAACTCCACACGCTTATTTACTCGTAGATTTAAAACCCAACACCCACGATTATTTGCGATTTCATACCGATCTGTTTCACCACTGGTGCCAAGACGGAGGGCTTGTCGTGTACACGTCCCCGGCGACGACTTAACAACAACAACAACAACAACAACCAAAAAAAGTCTATAAAAACCTCTGTCACTTTGGGTCTGTCTCACTCAGCGTCAACCTGACGTCTCTTCAGTCTCATCTTCCCATCAAATTGATTAGTTCCTTGTACGGCATCAGTCGCAAAAAAATCCACAAATACGTGCTCATGTCTTAGAAGCTAGTCTTAAAGACGTCTTACGATGGTTTACGGTGACAGCACGTCAATTACTGCAAGGCTTCATTCAAATTCCACATCAAACCAAACTTTTTTTGACAGAAACAAAGTAGCCTTGACGCAACTGGCCGATCCTCGCATCGACACTCAAACCAAAAAGCAAATCATTTTGAAACGTGGAGGTAGCGGTTCTCGAGAAGGTGTCATCATTCGTTCCCTCTTAAAATGGGATCCCAATGCACCCAAAGACCTACACAAGAAAACAGCCACTCCCCGACGTACCCAGAAGCAAACGAAAAAGAGTAATGGTGTCAAGACCAGGTGACAACCACAGAAAAAGAAAAAGAAAAGCCCACAAAAAACAGCTTCTATTCGCAAGAGAGGAACTGCCGCCAGGACGCAACCTTACATTTGCAAACCACGACCTGCCGCAACAACGTTGCCTGTGTCTCCAGTAACCTCAGGTTCTTCCACTTCTCCATTGCTGGTGATGCCTGCCAAATCCGATTTGACACGTGTCTTTCCTAACTGGATGAAACATTGGAAACCTGCGTCTCCAAAAACTTCTACAGTGGTGACACCCTCTTTCTCTTTAGTGGCAGTGGCCTCTGATCACAAAGTATCTGTTCCCATAATTAAAGTCCAAGAGAGATCGAGTGTGTTAAAGAGTTTACTAGATTTGTCCAAGAAAGAAATTTCCCGATTGAGTCCGTTGCGAACCCATCCACGACGTGTGATATCTGCCATGAAAATGATACGACGAGCCGACAATCAGTGGGGACGCATTCCAGTATAAATAAGACCTTAGGCAAACGCTAGGGATCAGTTTTTTTGTGCTCCTGAACGCCCAAAGATGTTCCCTCAAAGACGTGTACACCGTCACCATCGTCGTTCTTCTGTCCAAAAAGGAAAAGGAAAAAGAAAAGGACTGCCTCCTCGTTTAGCCAAACATTGGGACATTTTGTCCGTCCTGTCCGAAGCTGCTCCACCTATGCGAAAAAACTTATTTAGACCGTTTCCAAAGATGTCATCGATACCGTGAGCGAATGTTGTCTGAATGTCTTGAAAGGCACGATACCTTTGTCAAAACATTAGAAAGAATGCTTAGCCAAACATCGACATGTTCTTCGCCAAATGGTCCAAAAGAAAATCCCCATTTGTCAAAAGAAAAAGATGTTGGTGCAACGCAGAGGAATTATAACCCTGTTAGGACCCTTGCTGGGAACAATAGGAGGATCCTTGCTGAAAGGAGTATTGGGAGCGATGGGAAGAATCCAAGGATGAAGATAAAAGGATCAAAAGGATAAAAGAGACCGCTGGAATCAAAAGATCTCAGACGTGACCACTTAAATCCAATAGAAGGACGAAAACTGACTTTAGTGCCTTACAAACGATGGGTGGAATACCATCGTTGGCAAGAAAAACGGACCCCGCATTTACCTCCCAATAATCATTTGACCGAGATGTCCCAGTTACAACACGAATTGCAATCGTTGATGGATCGCAGCGAATTGTTAGAAAAGGAAAAATCGCAAAGGTAAGGTCAACTGCAACGGCTGCAACTCTTTCACCAGAAAACTTTAGACGAAACAGTTGTACCCATTCTGAAAGATTTTAAGACCCTGATGAAAAGTTCACACTACCCCTACCACCACCACCACCCTCAGTGGTGAAGACAAATGCTGCCCCACGGATGTCTGAGGAAGAAGAGGCACGAGAAGTCTTTCAAACGCCGTCAGCAGCTCCCATCCCTAGTAAGATTGCAGCGTCCTTGTTGACCCCTTCCCCTACACCCCAAAGAGAAGAACGTAAAGCTTGGGTTAAAAAGATGATATCTACTCCTCCTTCGACAGAAGTCAAAAAGAAAAAAGGGAAAACAGAAGTAAAAAAGAAAAGAAGAACAAAGTCATCCCATTACCACCACCACCACCACCACTACCACCGACTTCTACTCCCGTGGCACATCGGACACGTAAAACCGTTTCTAAACCACTCACACATCCCATCCAGGGTAGCATCAGTGAAGAGTGGATCACTTATTAAAAAATGGAGAAGGTGTTAGCCAGCATTTACTACGATCCATCCCATCGTGCAGGTTACGGAGGAGTTCAGAAGTTATATCGTGCTGCCAAAACTCGACTGAAAAGTATTCGTTTACCTCAATTGCAACGATGGTTACAAGAACAAGCCACGTACACCTTACACAAACGCATTCGACGAAAATTTTCCAGAAGTCGCACCCGAGTGGAGGGCATCGATCATCAATGGCAGGCCGATTTAGCCGATATCTCTCATTTAGCCACCTTCAATCGTGGCTACAAATATTTGTTTTACGTCATCGATGTCTTTTCCAAATTTGCTTGGGTCGTGCCATTGACTTTCAAATCGAGCAGTCAGTTAGTGCGAGCCCTCAAACTGGTGTTGAAAGAAAGCGGGCGTCACCCTCTTTGATGGCAAACCGAAAAAGGCCCCCAATTTCTGAGCCAAGCTTTCCAAAAAGAATTGAAGGAACGTGACCTTCATTTTTTGACCAGCGAGAATCCTGAAACCAAAGCCAGCATAGTGGAATGTTTTCAACGCACCTTGAAAGAACGCGTGTGGAAATATTTTACGCATCAACACATTCTCAAGTACATCGACGTCTTGCCACACCTAGTCCAATTGTACAATCAATCTTACCATCAGAGCATCGCACGTGTCACCAGAAGAAGTCACTCCCGACAACGAAGTGACCGTGTTCGAGCGGCTATTTGATACGTCCCCGACAGTGACTGTCCCCAGGAAAGGTGGAGTGTTGGCAGCAGGAGATTGGGTGCTCATTGGCAAAACCAAACGCACTTTCGACAAAGGTTACTTTTCCAACTGGACCACCTAATTATTTTGTGTCACTGAACGTGTGCGTGGCCGTTATCCTCCCGTCTATAAATTGGAAGACATGAACGGGGAAGAGTTAAAAGGAACGTTTTACTTGCCCGAGTTACAACGTGTGACCAAAAAGAGGACGACGTGTACGAGATAGAAAGCATTCTCGATCGATGAACACGAAAAGTGAGGAGACGACGTGTCAGAGAAGTCAAAGTACGTTGGAAAGGATATCCTCCCAGTTTTGACTCTTGGATCGACGTTTCGCAAATCATTGACTATAAAAAGAAGTGACCATCATGCCCTTCAACACAGTCTCAGCTTCCGCAGTGACCACTCCTTCCCCCAGTTCTTCTCTGCAAGATCTACAAAAGCAACCCTTGTGGGTGTGGTGTGGAGAACGTGTGCCTAAGAGGCAAATCGTCTTTTTCTGCCACATCTTTGTGGTATATTGTGTCATCGGTGCTGCCATTGCCAATTTGAGTTTGCAACAAGGAGACAAACAATTGTGGACCATTTTACTTAGCAGTTGCTTCGGTTACCTTCTCCCCAATCCGTCTCTGAAATATTCCTCTAACGGGAACAACAACGGGAGACTTGCGTCCAAGGTCAGTCCCCCTTCCAACAGTCACCATAACAGTCGTCTTTTAGACACTCCTCTGACTTCCACTGACCCCTCGGACACTAGAAATCTTGAATTATGAACACCCAATTTTACTTAACGTTACCCATTGACAGTTCCATGGAGGTGTTTCCCAATAACATCTTATGCTGTTACACGGCCAAATTACCTCAGGCCATCCAATTGGATCACGAAGCCCATTGGGAAGTGGCTTTAGTGGAAATGATTCACCCTACACAAATCAAAAACATCGTCGAAAATCAAAACACTTCTACGGTAGAAGTTCATGACGAGCAAGTATAACAACACTTGGATGAACGCGTCAGTGTAGGTGACTCTATGAAATCATAAGACCCCAAAACTAAACGGACCACTTATCGGTTGAAAACTCTCCCAGGCTATTATTTTAGTGGTCAAAGTTTGGTGAAAGAAGCTGCTGACAGGTTCAATGGCATGTTTGGCAAAGCCTTGGAGAGAACCGGAAAAAGTGTCACATTCGAATACCACAAAAATAGCTCGTCGCCTACTAATCAAATTTTCAGAGGGCAAAGTATTGTCCATTACATTTTGTCCTGAATTGTATGTCATTTTGGGTGGAGACCCCAAGTTGATCAAGATTAGAAGCGAAATACCAGCTGTTACCAGCAACACGGAATTTGCGAAATATTTTTGATCCCCAGTAGAAATGAACCAAGGACTGAATTTGATCTTTGTGTACTCCGATGTGGTGGAATACAAAGTAGTGGGACATCCCTCCGTACCGTTACTGCTTGTCATTCCTTTCAGAGTGGATTCTGGCACGAATGCTGACGAGGAAGATAGAAACACTTATCACGTTCACCGCGAATTTGTACATCCTCACTATTTACCCGTCAGTAAGTCGAAAGGGAAAGCCACAGTGAAACTCTATTTTCGAAAACAATTACTCTAACCCCTTGTCAGTCATGTATTCTGTGTACCAAGGAGTCGCTCGACAGCGAGGACATGGTTTAGGAGATATGCTAAAGGCAGCCTTTCGTTCGGTGGCTCCCGTTTTGAAACCGATGGTGACACGGAATTGCACGCCATGAACGATGCCGCTTTGACGCATGGTAAAGAATTTCTCCAAAATGTCATCATTGACAAACAAAATCCCAAAGAAGCTTTCTTGAGAGCAGGCAAAAATGTCTTGCTTCAATCAGGGAACGAGATTTTGGGCCGACTAGAAACTCCTATAAATGACCTGGGCGCTGCCGAGTCAGGCATTCCTACTTCCCTGACGCCACAGCAAGGACAAGGCAGAAAAAGACGACGAAAACACCCCTTCAGAGGACTTCACACCCCTAGAGCTAGAGAGGCTAAGAAAAGAAAAACAGTCCGATACTTAGACGTTTTTGATTATTAAAAGATCACAGAGAGGAAAAATGAAAATGATGCACCGGGAGTCTTCCGCCTGTTCCTAGTCGGAACTGGATCTGTTTGCCATGCCACCCACCATGATGCCGATGCAAGAATCCCAATGGGTCGAATTTCATCCCGTCTCCTCTCTGACGGATTCATCTCCCATCAACTTTGAAATCAGAGGACAACCCAAAGATTTCATCGATCTGAATAGCAGTTACTTGTATCTGAAACTGAAGGCGATCAAAACGGACAACACCAATCTGGGAGCCGATGCCAGAGTAGCTCCCATCAACAATTTCATGCATTCCTTGTTCAGCGAGGTGAATTTGAACTTGAATAACAAACTGGTCAGCAGTAGCATGGATACTTACCCTTACCGAGCGTACCTAGAAAATCTCTTGACGTACGGAAAAGAGGCCAAGAACACTCATCTGCTTGCGTGGTATGGAAACCTGACATGGCAGGCGAGGAAACGTTTAACGACACAGCCCTTACAGCAGATGAGAATCCTCACAATGTGGGCTTTAACGACCACAGAAAGAAAATCTTACAATGCCGTCGTTTAGAACCGACGTATCGTTTCCATTTGGACATGAGGTTGCAAGACAAGTATTTGCTCAACGGAGTGGATATTCGCCTGAGACTCAATCTCAGCAGTGTCGCTTTCCATTTGATGGCTCATGCCAACGAGTACAAAACCATCATCCAAGAAGCCAGACTTTACGTGCGTCGCGTTGACGTGTTTCCTAAAGCAGGAAACGACATCAGTCACACATTGAGCAGAACGACCGCCATGCATCCGATACGACGCGTAGAAGTGAAAACGTTCACCATTGCTGCTTGACTCTGATCCAAGATTGAAGATCATCTGTTCCAAGGACAGATACCCAAACGTTTAATCGTTGGCATCGTCAGCAATGCAGCCCTCAACGGAGCCCAGGATCAAAATCCTTTCCAGTTTAAGTATTACAGAGTGTCCAAGATCGAAGTCATTCGCGATGGCAAGATTTTGTGTACCAGACCCTTCGAACCTAACTTTCCCCAGAAGAATTACTTGAGATCGTATTTGTCCCTGTACGAAGCTATCTTGCAACTAGTAGCAAACACCAGTCACGGTATTTCGTACGAAGCTTATATAGGAGATTACACTGTGTGGGCCTTTGATTTCACTCCAGACCAAGCCAGCTACGAGGGAGATTTCCACCCTATAAAATCAGGTCAACTGCGTGTGGAACTTCAGTTTGCAGAAGCTCTCACCGAGACGGTGAACGTCATCTTGTATGCTGAATTCGATAATACCATATAAATCAACAGTTTAAGAGAAGTCATTCTAGACTATTAGAAACTATCGAAGACACTTATCCCTCTTTGAACGGAAGAGAATCTTTGGAAATGGATGGGAGGATACCGTGAAAGCAGAACCCGAAGGCAAGGACGAAGAGGACATAGTGGTCACGTCCAGATGGCCAGAACAAGAACAACATTTAGTATCCTGTTTTGCTAAACATCTGGAGGATAAAATTACGGAATTTACCTAGAAAGATTGCTATGGATGTCAAAAAGATCATCCCAGTCAAATTCAACACGATAAATGTTTGATGATGAGTCAAGAAGAAAAATTGGACGAGTATCTGGAGAACCCTTGGGGTCTCATCTCGGAAGAAGCAGTGTTGCATGAGTGGTATAAAGACTTGCGTGATCATTCTTGCCCACCATTGACTGCTAAAGCGATCAAACGCATCGAAGCTCTCTTGGCTCAGAGTACGAAGACGAAGCAAAGAGACGATTACTTCACAGATATTTTCAAACAAAAAGTCAGAATTGAATTGATGACTTACCATTAGCTGTGAAAAAACAAAACACAAAAAAAAAAAAAACAAAACAGAAGAAACAAAAAAAAAAAATGGATACCTGGGAACTTTATTACCTTTTGAACAACAGTTCGTACACTGCTTCTTGGAATCCTGTCGTGTGCGCTAAAGATGAACTACCTCATCGCAAACCTCAAGACCATCAAACTTATGTCGTCAACACGGAAGACAGTCATCTCCCAGGAACCCGCCGGCTCGCCGTCCACTTCCCTCAAGAGGATTGTGTGGAGTATTTTTTTTTCGTATGGATTACCCCCTTTGGAAGACGACTTCATTGACTTTATGATAAGAAGTGCCCAGGCCACACGATTCGATAATGTGAAATTACAAGGCACAGATTCCATGGTGTGTGGACAATATTGTGTATATTTTCTTCATCAACGCAGTCTTGGATATTCTTTAGAATATTTAGTGACTTATTTTGATCGTGACGCTTCTAGAAACGATGAGAAAGTAGATCGATGGTTTTGTGACCGTTATGGCTATCTTTTGTCTTTAGCTAGGAAACGTAGTGTACATCAATGGCCTCATGACTTCCATCAGATGAAATCTCACATGATTTCACAACGTTGTCAACCTTGTAAAAAAAAGTTTGTTTGATGTTATTGTTACTTGTTGGTAGTTAATTGTTTGTTTGAATAAAAATGTTGTGTTTTGAAAAAATGTGTCTTGTTTGTTTTCAAAAAAACCCTGTGAATATATGCTCTTTGACTTGTCCCTATCGTTCACCATGACATTAGCTATCATAGAGTTTCGACTCAAGAAAAACCCTAGTAGTAATGTTTTCTATCGGGTCCGCGTTTGAACCATATAAAGCCGGTCAGTCTCCAGTCTGGCCATCCATGGTTGACTCGTCTACCTATGAACGTGCCTTCCAGACTAGCCAAGCTGAACGAAGCTTACGTGAATTTACATCGTGTCAGGCTAAACCTGATACTGAAGCCTTAAGAGATAGAGAATGTCAGGATGTTAACAATAGCCCAAGACCTGGTAGAAGAGGTCTTGAGAGAGGAAATCAAGAAAGAGCAAGAACAGTGGACAGAGAAGTACAGACTTCAGAAGCAGAGAGAACAGCAAGAGTAGCATCAGCAGCCACAGCAGCAGGAATCAGACAGAGGTTTTGTCGACTGCTGTGTGGACACCAAGGAGTTCTCCTTCTCTTTCCGCAGAAGCAGACCGTATCGTGTAGGAAAGCCTGCCGCCAGAATGGGGCGCAATGTTAGACAGTAAAAAGATTGCCATCACTCCCTGTCAACAAAAACAGCCCTTTTCAGGGCTACCCCAATACTCTCGAAAAGACATGCTAATTCAATTGCGAAAAAAATTGTGTGTTTATGTTCAGAAAAATAGAAGTGTGTCTATAAGCACTTTGTTTCTTTTGTCAGTAAAAATACTCACTTCGTTTCTGTCTTGTCGAATAGTGTATGTCTGTGTTTGTAAGTAAAAAAGTCAACGTGAGTGTTTCTTTTAGGTCCGCGCGTTTGATGTGATGGTAGATTTTAGTGTCAGGGGATGTTTTCCTTCACGTTCGTGCTTCAAGTATATAAAGCGGAGCGATCGTCAGTGTGTCTACCCATCGTTGACCTGTTAACTTCGAAGAAGATGAGCAGAATCACAAAACGTTTAGAACTTCAGATGGACCTGGAGTATGCCAGACGCCTCCTGGACGAGCTGCCATGGAGGCGATTGCAGAAGCAGACCGGCTGAAAGAAGAGGAGGAAAAAGAAGAAAGAAGAGGAGAGGGAAAAGAAGAGAGGAATCCTGCCACACCTCATTCTAAGACCTGTGTGTGAGGTCAAGCCTGAGGTGAGGACACCAACGCCTCCACAGACACCACTTCCACAACAAAGACTGTCACAGCCTCTGCCACCAGTACCACCAGTACCAAGAGTCGCTGTTCCCCAGACAGAAAACTGGGAGGAGGAGGCAATGGTGAAATTGGAGAGACAGCGGGAAGAGTGGGAGCTGCAGAGACCTCATCATCATCATCCCCGGGTGTGGCGTAAAAGACACAGGGAACAAGTCTTCACTATCCCTCAAAGTGAAGACTGGGAGAATGAAGCCAGCCAACCAACCTCTAGTTTACCAACAACAAATGTGAATTGGGTCAATGATTGGAGTAGGAGATGTGTCTGTGGTGCCAGACATGGGAGGTGGCATCATTAACCAGGTGAATCTGAAGTTCGAAAAACAACCCTTGTCAGTGCTAGCCAGATCTCTAGAAAAGAGTGACTATTCAAGTTGCCAATTTGTGTGAATGTAGAGTAGTGTGACTATAAACACTCACACCTTTACTGGTGTGTGTGTGTATGTGTGTGTGTGTGTGTGTGTGTGTGTGTGTGTGTGTGTGTGTGTGTGTGTTTTGCGTTCGCGTACGTTTGTGTGGATAGTAGATATTGTATGTTTTTCTTCTCTTCCTGTTTGTGTGGATAGTATAGTGTGTGTGTTTTATGCATTCGCTCTTCGTTTGTGTGGATAGTAGAGTGTGTTTTTCTTCTCTTCCCGTCTGTGTGGATAGTATAGTGTGTGTGTCTTATGTATTCACGTAGCTTTTGTGTGGATAGTATAGTGTGTGTGTTTTATGCATTCGCTCTTCGTTTGTGTGGATAGGAAATATAGTGTCTTTCATGCGTTCTCTTTCGTTTGTGTGGATAGTAGATAATGTGGGCTTTATGCGTTCCCGTTCGTTTGTGTGGATGGTATATATGGTGTGTTTTATGCATTAGCTTTTCTTTTGTGTGGATAGGACATATAGTGTGTTTATGCGTTCTCTTTCGTTTGTGTGGATAGTAGATAATGTGGGTTTTATGCATTCGCGTCCGTTTGTGTGGATAGTAGATAATGTGGGTTATATGCGTTCCCGTCCGTTTCTGTGGATGGTATATATGGTGTGTTTTATGCGATCGCGTTCTTTTGTGTGGATAGTATAGTGTGTGTGTTTTATGCATTCGCTCTTCGTTTGTGTGGATAGTAAATATGGTGCGTTTTATGCATTCGCGTCCGTTTGTGTGGATAGTAGGTAATGTGGGCTTTATGCATTCGCGTACGTTTGTGTCGATAGCAGATAATGCGGGTTATATGGAGGTTCCCAGGCATTCTAGACTTTGCAATCAGCCTGAAAGTAGCCAGGTATCTGTTGCAAGGCATGATAGAGGAGGAAGTAGAGAAGTTAAGAGGCTTCATCCATCCTAAATATGTGAGAGTTGGCACCTTGAAGCAAAGCCTTGATATTGTCATAGAAGCGAGGTGTATTTTGCAAGAGATACTTAATTTGACAGAGTGGTCTTTTGTCAAATGGGGTTTAGACCAGTTGAAGAAAGCGGAAGACATGATGAAAAAGGTATTGGAAGAAGAAGTGAAGAAGATCAAAATGAGTTGGCAAAAGAGAGAAAGGACAAAGAAAACAAAAAGAAGAAAGAGGAGTTTGAGAGAGTGAACAATAACTGGATAAAGGTACAGGAAAAATTTAGAGCTATGGGACATCCTGACTGGATACCAGAGAAAGAAAAGAAGAAAGGAATTATAGAGAAAGTGAGAACGTGGTGGAAGAAATGGTGAACATAGAAGAAGAAGAACCCAAAGGCCCTTTTCAGGGCCACTTTCATATACCTCGAAAAGATATTTATTCTTTCTTGCCTATATGTGTGTCTATGTGTGTTATATATGTCTCTGTCTCTCTATTGTATTTGTCCCTACCTAGAGTGGTAGCCGCGCGTATTCAGGTCAGTCACTTGCCACACTGTTGCAAGTGTCCAATACCGTGACGTCACCCCACCTGTTCCATTCCTATTGTCCTTATACAAAATTCCCATTGTCGCTAAATGTACCCAGGGTTTTGATTTTTTCGCTCTAAATCTTGTCGCCAATGTGCCCCCATAACTACTTCTGTACAACACATTTCTTTATTAGCGAACCGTACGTAAGTGGATCCCCTCAAAATACTCCACATGCACCTCCACACACTTTACCAGCTTCTTTATACAATTGTTAAATGTTACTTTTTATTCACTTTTTTTTGTAAGTTTCTTCATGAACTGGAAAACTTCACTTGCCACTGCATGGCGGCTTAGAAATCGTATGCCACCTCAGCAGATCTTTGATAAAATCATTCAGCCAAAAGTTACTATAAGCCAAATCTGGATGGTACGGAGGATGTTGCCGAGTTTGGTTAATGTGCTCCATCAGAAAGTCTTCAAGTCAGCAGATTTATGCGCGGGCGCGTTGTCATGAAGTAGATGATTACTTCGGGTACAGGGACGCGGACAAGTGGTTTGGTCGTGTTAACAACATTTGGCAACGCTTTTGAGGCACGAAAATGCCCAGTGATACTAGCAGCGTCCGGCACATGAACCTGGATGACCGCACATTTACATCGGAAAATAATGCGCACATAAACTCTACGGACAGTCGGACTGCGAAAATAGAGATTATAACTTCCCTTTAGTTTACATTGTCGCAACCGTTATCATTCCGTTAAACATTGTCGGCCATTATACAGGGTTTGATTAGTGTTAGAACGGTCTTATTGGGATAAAAATATGCAGCCTGTCTAAAGAGAGGCCTGATTACAGAATACACAGTGGCCGGTTTACGGCCTTCTGAAGAGGAGATCGGGTTACACAGCAGAGAGGCGCGTTTAGGGCTTTTCTAAAGAGAAGACCAAGTTAAAGAGCACAGAGAACCTATTTAAGTGAATGCTGACTGTATTTTGTTTGACGTATATTTAATTTGTACTGTGCATTGGTTTTTCTCCATCATTATATGTTGCATATACCTGAATTGCATGATTGACCTTGTCAGTAATTGATTTTTCGGCCTACCTGACTAATATCCTGTTATTCTGTAAACACAATTTTACTATGAATTTAGATTATATATTAAGATCATTATTATTGGAGGTAAACATGTTTACAGATGTTGAGTTCAAGGCCAATTTGTTTTAATAGAAATTAAGAATTTTCTAGAGGCAAGTTGTTTACGAATTTGAGGGAAAATGACCCCGATTCTAGGTCTGTTAATGCATCTTAGCTTTTTATAGTAATGTTGTTTACTTCAAAATTGCTCATCCCTTTCTTAACATCTAAAGTGGAATAAGTCTGACTGTTGTATTTAGTTTTTTATTTGAGAGGATTGATTTAAATTGTTCACTGGAATTACAAACTGGTCATCAATGATTTCGGACTAAATCACTATTATTTGTGAATTCATTCAAGGATATTTTGGAATATATCATTGTGATACATGGCGACAGTTGGCAGATTAGCACATTTGAGACCATTTGCACATCAGCACAATGAACATTGGAATTCTTTCAAAATACTCTATACTTTTTGACTTGTAAATAGAACTTTCAGGACTATTTGGGATTTAATTCACAATACTTTAAGTTCTTTTCAAATTTTCACTTTGTATTCTAGGGAAATACATTATTTGTTGAATGTTACAAGACATGATGATTTTCGCTATTTTCTGTTACTTGTTTAAGACTATAGAGTCGTAACTCTTGAACAGCTGTCACTTAAAAATGTATGGTCCACGACGGAAAATCGTGTTCAGTCTTTTTATTCCGGAAAAAATAGTTTAGGGACTATGAAGCATATACCAATCAACATCAACTCGAATTTGTTTTTAAAGTTCTATAGCCAAAAAGCCCCAAACAAAACCGCAACAAATAAATAAAAAGAAATCGAAAGCACATCCTTGAATACATACCCTTACGTTAAACTATTCCCGTATTGAAGTTACTATATATGTAAGTGACCCTACGTCGGAATAGACAACATAATAATTGTTTTACAGGCCGTTGAAAGACGCGCATATATAACATGTGGTTAAGGAATAAAGTCTATTAATTTAATTTTATTGTCACAAACATTAGCGTTGTGTGAATGGCAATCATCTTCAAAAGTACCTTTTATAATTTAGGGTTACATTTGACCTTGACCTGTAACACTGATCTTATGGAGAAAAAATGTTAATCTTGGTTTTTTTATTCCACATGGTAGAGCCTTACAATGATAAACGGAGCCATCTAAACTCACAAAACTCCGATGGAAATAAAGTATATGACTACGTGCCATTTACTATTCAGGAAGAAAGATATATTATTTTCCTTCAAACTATCTTTTTAACACAAATCTCACTTCGGTAAAGATTTAAACATAGAATATGATGCAAACTCATAAGAAACCAAAATGAGAATTTTCTTTTCTCTTAGCTAGGAACTAGTCTCGTTATAAATGACTGCAACTATTCGATCCTTTCTATTCAGAACTAATGATTATCAAGGACGTTATTGACATAGCCATGATTCGAAGTTGACTGTTTAATGGTGTGGCAGTAAACTTGATCAGTCAAAAACGTGCCTCCTTTAGCCATCGCACTAATAGTTGCAACTCTTTCTTAATATAACCCAATCGACTTGTGGGAGTGGAAAATGTCTGAAACATTTTCATAAAAATCATTAAAAGTCAATTACAACCAAATTAAAGAAGCCTAGATGTAAATGTACATCGTGAGCATATTGTGGTTTAGAGACCCATTTTAACCTTACGTGAACATGTATGCTTCCCGTTTAGTTCACGTATACCGTCCATAAGCTGGTTAGCAAAACTGTATTACGTGCTTTTGTGGCTATTAATCAACACATTTATTGCGACTTCACTTATGGCAGCTACAAAATCTTGCATTAGATCTGTGGAACGGTTTTAAGACGATAGGTGCAGACAGAGGTCATGGTTATATTAGATCACGAAAAACACTTCATCTTGATATTATGTAGTCCAACACACTTAACCTTTGAGTGTTACACATTGTTATGATTTTTATAGTAATTTGTAATCTTGTATATATCGTAATTTACGTAAGAAAAAAAAAAAAAATGCATTATTGCTTAGAAAAGCAAACTATTTAAGGTCGACCAAACAAACTACTGCCAAAGGCCCATGTATGAAAACGGCATTTTATTTAGAAAAGCATGACTGAAATGCAAAGGCGACTATATTGATACATGAAGAAATTAGGACTGGGTATTTATCGACAGAAATCAAAAAATGAGAAACAAAGACTCTTTTCGGTGTATCAGTCTTGAGTACATACATACATATATATCTACCTACCTACCTACATACATGCATGCATGCACACACACGTACGAACATACATACATACATACATACATACATACATACATACATGCATGCATACATATATACATACATACATCCTTACATACTTGTATGCATGAATTCACGCACGCACACACACGTACGAACATACTCACATACCACAACAAAAAACAGAAAAATCCGACAGTATGCATACTTTTGCTATATATTATTATACTGTAAGATCATAATTTAAAAAAATCAAATGGTATTGAAAATAGATAGTACCGCTCTGAAAACTGACATAAACATAGAAGACGGCGACATAATATTAGTGAAAAAAGCAGTTGCTCAGCTGGTCATGTGATCTCTTTAAGTGGATCGTTGTTATGCAGTAATGGGTGTGAAGTTTGTTTGTTGATAGAAACATGACGTAAAACTGTTATTTGTTACGTAGATAAGCATTGGTTACTTCCCTAAAACAAGTATATCTAACCTTGACTATTACCCTGAAATAGTAGCTGTAGTTTACTACAACTTGTCTCTTTCTTTCTAAGTAGTTCCATTCAAGTAATGACAGCGGTTTATATTTAGTTTCCTATGGGTGGAAATTGAGGGCATGGGGGCATGGTGATTTGAAAACACCCATTATATCGATTATTTTAGTTGAAGAAGGATAAATTATCTTGAGGTAAATTGCAATATTATCGTGGTTTGAAAAAAAATCCCTCCCCCCAAGAAAAACCTCCACCGAAAATTATTTGGTTTGTCCCTTATATGGGCAGACTCGACAGCTATCTCGGCGAATAATTTGCAGTCTTTTATGTTCATCCAGGTATATGTGTACTATGTATATTCTAACACTGATAGGTTGATGAATGTTTGTACTGTATTCTGCTATATATTGCTAATTTTTTATTCACTATTTAATGCCACACAGCTTTCAATCTTCAGTCATAAAATGTACTAAAGTTGTGTGCTAACACATAATCTTCTAGAAATAACTTTGCACAGTTAATTTAACAGTCCAAATGATATATACTTGTTCTATTTTGCATTGAGTTAAAAGACACTGGGCACACAGATACTAAAAAGCCGCAAATTATGATAAGCAATGATGATTACGCATCATACGTAACTCTTTGAAACATAATACGGAGAGTAGAGGTTCAGATATATTTGATTAACATCTCAAGGGGCCCAGGGTGGCGGAGTGGTCTAAAGCGCCCGCCTTCACCGATCATTGCAATTTCATCTCTATCAGTGTGGGTTCGAGTCTCAGGCTAGGCCAATGTGGATATAAAACAAAGCGGCCAGTGACTTTACCAAGGTTTTCCCAGGTTCTTCCTCCATCAGTTATACTGTCCGCCATGTATAGCCTATATTGCGCTTAGAAATGGCGTTAAACCTAAAATGAACTACTAACATCTCTAAATATTAAAGAGTGGACACAGATAATATGCATATTCATATTTTAGTTTCTTACATCCCATTTTATATCAATACTTTAAACTCAGAAGAGTTTCATCACTTTATCTGTTAACGCTCAATACATTTAAATTGACAAAAAAGGGTGAAACAGAAGGTACACACAATTTTCAAAATCCCTCGTCTACTCTGTAAAACCCCAATATCTCAGATATCATATTTAGTGGTGATTTATACATTGGGAGAATTTACAATATGTCTCTTTGTTAAAATTTTACAGAGCTGTTAATAAGATAGCTCAAAAGCCATATTTCTTTTTAATAAGACCTTGACCTTACAGCAATATTTTATAAAATGATGCTATACAAACCGTCTAATAAAAACATAACAGTGAATCAAATTCGAATTAAAAAAATCTTAGAAAGCGGAAGATAAGCCTATATATAGTCACAAACAAATGGATGGAAGGATACAAAACATAACATCGCACGGTCGACCTTTCATGACACGTGATTATGATGAAAAGTCAAAAGAAAATGCAGTTAATGCTCGTCATTTTATGTCAAACAACCAGATATCATACATGTACTAAATACACTACGGGGTTATTTACAAATGCAATCAACCATGACCGTGAAAGAAAAGGTTTGAAGTCTGTTCAATATTAGGAGGAGAGCATGATATATACGGCATATTATTGATTTATATACTTGTATGTATTTGTAGGGAACCTTCTGTTGAATAAACGGCAAATGGTGGGTCGTACGTATCGAGTTATCTCCCCGAAAGGTAGAATCACAGACCCCACCCTACAGCCCATTATTTGGTCCGTTCTCGGATTTTATCAGCTGCAGAAAATTGTTATATCTTGCATTAGCCCCAAGTATGTATGATTCATAATACACGTAATGAACGTATATTTTTTGTGCTTGTAGACACTGTACCTAAAATTTATTTCGTTTGGCGTGGTTCCTAAGTAAAGGTTGATCTCTCTCTCTCTCTCT
>JAECUM010044957.1:0-19859 GCA_016617855.1 Megalonaias nervosa
TATATATATATATCCTGAACAAAAATTATGTGTGGAAAGATGGTCATTTTTAATGTTTCTCTGGACTGAGACATGGGAATGAAGATAGTGGAAGTTCGCTCTGTGGATACAAGTGATCAAGAACTGCAACACGAACATTAACAGTATAGCATAACTTAACTACCCTTTCTGTGTGAGCAACTTTCACAATTCTGCAATTTTACGGGAATACTCGGTATTGGGGAAAAACTTTATTTAGACTTCTTGTGTACCAGTCCCACTATTATCGTTATATGATAATATATTGATATATTGGGGCTTACCCAGCCCACAACTCCCCCTTTAGTTTAATTCATAGAACATTAAGTAACGAAATATCAAAGATCTGCCCGAAAGCAAATTTTCCAATAATTAAATTGTTGTTTATTCCGCGTTAAGTGGTTTTTAAAGCAAGTGTTCGATGAGCGAGTTTGCCTCGACGTAACATACAATCAACAGCACAAGCCTCTGCATCAAAATTAAAAACAAACAAGTCACCCGCACTTGCTTACCATTTGTTCACGTTTCTCTTCATCGGCGCTATCGTTAGCCGACTGACTGTCATTCTCAGAAGTATTCTTCTCACGGCGCTCATCCTGAGACTGTTTTTCTGATTCTTTTGCGCCAGTGCTTTGTGTCACCTGCTGTACCGATGTTTCGTCTCTGCTATTTTGCTTGGTTCTGAATAGTTTCATGTTATGTTCCGTCTTCCCAGAAACCCAAAGGCTTGATCAAGAAAGAAATGGTTTGTTGTTATTTACTCAAGTCCAGTAAACATGACGTCATTACCATGACGTCACGTAATGCCATGTAAAATTCTTAAATATTCGTTGATAATTCAAGCCAAATACAAATCATAACCATATGTAATGATGTTCATTTTCCATCTATCCATGTGTGAAAAGTAATTTGACCATTTAATACACCTGTAAATATATACTGGTATTTGTATCTGTATTTTCTTCTTGTTTTTCTTTTTTTACAGTCATCAATATAATATGGAATACAACAGTTTAATCAAGCATTTATTTAGTCAAGCATGTATTTTAGTTCTTGTCGAGTGTGGAATTTAACGTACAACTGAATGTGGACTTTGCATGCACTAACGCCATCTGCACACGACTACTCGAAGTATTTGACCCCTTAACTACACAAATTTTACACCTTGTGGGAGGTTGGGAGGTGAAGGAATTCACTGTATAAGTTGAAGTACGGATGTTCAAAACAGTCGGGTCTAGAGGTTCAAGATCTGTCTGAAACGGGGTTATATTTTACATCCAAAATACTAGAATGAGGTTTCTTTTTCTTTGTCTTTCCTGGATTAAATATTAATAGTAGAAGGTATTTTCGCACAGTAGGGTGAAGCCAAAAATAAAAGAAACGACATTTTAAAGAAGACAAGACAGTTACGGCGACAACATTAATTCCACTTATTCACTTTTCAAGGTGTTTTATCAGCTTAGTTCACACTTTACTGACACGGCATTGAAAAATAAAAGCTCTGTCTGCAATGATGTGACAAAAGCCGCGTGGAAATGGGGGAGGGAGGGAAGGTAAAGTTCAAAACGTCCAGTGGATCCCACTACCATTTCTCAACGTTTCTCCCAGCCAGCCACACCCACCCACCCCGGGATTATGCTAAGCTACAGCCACGGGACATTCCTAACTACTATCTCTGTATAGCTACTTAATGAAACTGATGTATATCCAACTAATGGCTTTGAGCTCCTATTCAAAAAGTTCTGAACATAGAGGGCGTCAATATGTATTTATAAGAAACGAAACTTCAGTCATTTATTGCACGAGAATGTTGGCATTTTCCTTTTTTCTTTTAAAGTCAAAAGTTGAAACTCTTCTTAGATGTGCCTAGAAAATGTTATTGCAGCAGTGTAGGGTGGAGCAACCTTTCTGCAATATTTGTTTCAATACAGCCCGTGTCATAAACCGTCCATGAGACAGCATCTTACCACAAATTTTCAATTATTTATTTACTTTTTGGGTCTTCTCGTCACTGAATTATAAAATGAAACGAACAGTAACTCTGTCAAACTGGCTGAAGCAATACAAGTGTTTTGCAAAAGCAGCGTCTCTTCAGCGAAAGCAAGATGTCGGAAAGCATTAAATTATTGGAGAGAGAGAGAGAGAGAGAGAGAGAGAGAGAGAGAGAGAGAGAGAGAGAGAGAGAGAGAGAGAGAGAGATGGGCCAGCAGTAGGTTATCAGAAAACCTACAGAGTTTCTTCCTGTGTTTTTAATTGTTCATGTCTTAGCTGCTACATAACGAAAGCATGAATTTACAACCTCTCTCGTGCCTACTTCCATCCTAATCCTCTGTAAATGTGAAACAAGCGGCGCGATCACTAAACTCGCCACAACATTAGTTAAATATTTTTCTCAGATTCCGAACGTGTATTATCTTCTTTATGATATTTCTGAAAATCCTGAGATTTCTTCTGCTAGGCAGATATACTATAAAGGCTGAAAAAGAACTCTTTAGTTTTAATATTGTACGCATGGGAATCCGTATATACTTTAAAAAGTAGTTTAGGAATTTTTTCATCCATATTTGATGTCAAATTAGCATCATTTGTCCAATAATGAAAGGCCTCTATGCCAGGACGCTGGTCAAATACAGTTAAGCTCTTTTATAGACAACGATTTTTCAACTTTAAAAGTATTGGCTTAGCATAATTTTTACCAATTGGGCCAAATACTGTTTAGTGGCTTTTGAGAACAAAGTCGTTTCAAGATTTTTGGGGTTATATTTAGTATCGGTTCCATTAGTTTGGGCATCATTTATATAAACCTAAATGATCATAACATTATGATGCTTTCTGTCAAGTTTTGATCAATTCTCTCCAGCAATTTTGGACAAGAACTCAACAATTTTTGTATTATATCGCATTGGTTTTTTCTACTTTGTTAGTAAGAGTTGCCAATTTTAAAGGCAGATGGGCATCATTTAAATACAAATTTTAAGCGTCTTTCTGCCATTATGCTTCCTGTCAAATTGTATCAAATTCTGTTGAGCAGAATTTGACAAGTGGTCCTTTAATTTAGGTCATAAGTACTTTTTTTTAGCAATTGCAGCCATATTTGAGAGCAGATTAGCCTCAATTTTAAAAACTTCAACGCTCTTCATGCCAGAATATTCGGTGCCGAATTGGGTCAAAATTAATCCAGTGATTAAGGGAAGAAGTTTAAAATAGCAACTGTTGAGAGACGTAACACAAGGTGTACGCAGGGCTATACCATAAATTCACCTGGATTTATGGTCAGGTCAGCTAAAAACGCAATACCACTTAAACTAGAGTACCAGGATTTGAACTTTGAAAGCCCATCCTATGCTTAATAGTCTTTTATATGGGCACTATTAGGATATTGTTTACTCTGTTGAATACTGAGCAACACGTCTGAATGATCTCAACCTATGGTTAAGATATACGGTCTTCAACTCAACTTACTGTGCAGAGACCATTATTATTCTAAATAAACCCTATAATCTGTTTCTTTATTATCCTAAATTCAATACATCTGCAAAGTGTGTTCAAAGAACTTAATATAGAACAAATGTTGTTGAGCAAAATACAGTCTTCTCCGAGTCACATAACCCTGACAATCATTTTTGGACCCTAAAATCAACAGGCATCTTCTATGTCTCATGTGAAAGCCCAGCACTGGGCTTGTTCAGGGTTGAAAGTCAAGAACTAAAATTACGTGCTGGCGATTTTTCTTCATTCATTTAGTCACTAAGTGACTTTTGACCTTCTTACCCATAATCAATGTGTAAGTCATCCACTACTTTTGGTCGATAACTTAAGAGTTTAATACATAAACTATTTTTTCTCCTTTCAGACACAATGACATTGACCTTTTGACCGCAAATAAATAGGCCTTTCCTTACTCCAAGTTCAAGTTATTCGCAATGTTTGATTCAGGTATGATGTAGAACTTATGCTATTGTGTGGGAGCTATTTTTCTTATTTCAGAGATTTTGACATTTGACCGCCTGATTTGCAAAATCCAAAATCAGTAGGTTCTGCTTTTACTCCAAGTGTTATGTATGTTCAAAGTTTGATAATTGCACATGGTGCAGAAACATTGCGTGGAAACCATTTTTCTTTTTTCCATCAGTGACCTTGATATACATTAGGTTCTTTCTTATTCCAAGTGCAAGCCACCCACAAAGTTTGGTAACTGTTGATTGTGGATAACGAGTTACTGCACTAAAACCATTTTTCTTTCAGTGACAATGACTGACTTTTGGATTCAACAGGGTTTCTCCTTGCCCAAAGTGAAAGCCATCATCAAAGTTTGGCAACTGTAGATGGTGGGAAACTCAAGCTATTTTGAGGAAGTGAAATTGGTAACGGCCAAAACATATAAAAGTCAGATGGATGTATGGTAAATCACATTTATTTCCATAGTGTCTCTGAAAAAGGTTTCATTTCAGTTCTTATTAAGAATACATATTCATTGATGAACAAGTCAGGTGTTGTTTTGTCAAAAATCTATAGCATCAATGAAGATATTTTATCACTTAGATTTTATCATCACAGTAAATGGGTCTACACTTTGCAATCTTACTAAGCTGAAATACAATTAACTGAAAATGAATAAGTCATGAAAACTGGCCGGTAGAGAAAAGTGGCAGATTGAAATAAAAAGCTGGCAGTGTGTGAATGTTTTTAATCAAAAACTGAAGACAACTTTACCATAGATGACAAGAAATGCGGCCTAACTTGCACATGAAAAAGCTGAGTTCAACGACATTTGACAAAACAACAATCCCTCAAAGTGACTGACGCTCTACTGGACAAAACGAATTTCTAGAATTCGAGACCACTTCTTCCGTTTAAGTGCTGAGTGTTGAAGCCACCTTTGATATTCTTTAGCAATAATAAGACTTTCAGATAATCTGCGGTGATGGATATATTAGATGTTAGAGAAGCACCATTTTCATTTAGGACCAAGTAGACATCATCAGAAGTATTTTGGTGGGAACCCTATATGAATATGACAATCCATTCCGGTGAACTAGCGACAAAAAGATTTTAAAGCAGTTACATCAGATATACAAATGGCACCATTTCCTTTAGGACCAACTAGGTATGATATGAAGTATATTGGTGAAAACCCCATGCTGATAAAACCACCCCTTAGAAGAAGTTGAGAATGTTTTCAAGATGGCCACCATGGTGGCCATATTGTGGGTCAATTTGCATCATTGTCATTTAGGACCAGCTAGACACCATTAGAATTCTTCTGACGAAAACCTCTTTTCAAAAGGACTTTCCACATAAGAGAGGTAGCAATAACAAAATTTTCAAGATGACCACTGTGGGCCCATACTGGATATCAGATCAACAACAATTTAATTTAGGATTAAGAAGACAATATATGAAGACCTCTGGTGAAAACCACACATTGATATGACTTTCCATTTTGCAGAACTAACAATAACAAGATTTTCACGATATTGGCCGTATTGGACATCAGATACACACCGTTTCCATTCATGACCAACTAGACATCATAAGAAGTCTTCTGGTGAAACAATGACCAGCCATCTGGAAGAAGTGGTGATAACAAGATTTTCCAGATGGCCAATGTGATGTCCAGACTGAAGGTTAGACTGGTTCCATTTTCATTTACAACCATCCAGACATCACAAAAATACTTTCATTGAAAATTCACATGTTGAAATGATCATTTATTCAGGAGAAGTACTGATAATAAGATTTTAAGATGATCAATGTGGTGTCTATATTGGATGTTGTAGTGCAACATTTTCATTTTGGGACAAACTAGATATCATCAGATTTCATTTAGTAAACCCACCCACCCCCCATGTTGATACACCCATGCTGGAGTAGCAATGACAAGATTCTCAAGATGGCAGCCATATGAGACATCAGATTGGCACCATTCCCCCCATGTTGATACACCCATGCTGGAGTAGCAATGACAAGATTCTCAAGATGGCAGCCATATGAGACATCAGATTGGCACCATTTTCATTTAGGACCAACAAAACATCATAAGAAATCTTCTCATGAAAACTCCAAGTCACTATGATGTTGGTCTCAGGAGGAGTAGCAATAACAAGATGACTGCTGTGGTAGCCATATTTGATGTCACACTGGCACTGTTTTCATTTAGGACCAGCTAGACATTATAAGAGGTGTTATGTATATTTAATTTAATTGTTTGTCTGTTACTTTAAAAAAATTTATTTCGTTACATGTTATTGTAATGTAACATTGTTTGCTGGACTTGACCTTGTCCAAAACTGAGTTCATTTCTGCTTGACCTGATTGACGTTTTTTATTTTTTTATTTCATTTATGTAAACAACTAATAAAAGTGTCATTATTCTATATGTGTATGAGCTTATTATCAGGATTATTATTCAGGTAAACAAGAAGGAGTCAATATGTTGATCAGGGTCAGGGTTTTGGAGATTCCTATGTGAATTTTGTAGGCTATTGTGTTGTAAATAAACAAGGCTCATTAGATCATTCTAGAAGGTTATTTTCCATTCGGTAATGGTTGTTTTTAGAAAATGCTAATTGTGACCTGAGGTCAAGCAGAGAACTATATTATCTTGTGACTGTAAGGATTTTACCAGTCATGCTTTAACATCTAGCACTTTAAGTTGTATTATGTTCTGACCAGTTTGGGCTGAATTTTATTTTCTCTGAACTATTGAATTCAAGTGATTATTTTCTTTCGAAATATAAGTGCTCTGACAAAATTCTTGGATAAAGACATTCACTGAAATCTATACTGAATTCAAACCTGGAATAATATTTCTGTGATTTAACAAGAGACTGCTGACACATCAGCACTTCACAGGCCATAACAGACACATCATCGGCTTCAATTTTGGATCTCTTTGGGACTTAAACCGAGCTTTATTCAGGACTTTTTATTACTAGGACTTCTGTCTTTAATTCTTGGATTATTTTTGGATTTAATTCGCAATACAGTTAAGTTCTTTTTTTCTCATTTTTCACTTTGTATTCTAGGGAAATAAGTTATTTGCTAAATTTTAAAAAGCTTGTTGTCTTCACCCTTTTCTGTTACTTATTTTAAGAGCATAGACTCATAACAAGAGGTCTTTAGTGAATACCCCATGTAGATATCACCATCCATTCAGAAGGAGTAGTGATAAGATTTTCTAGATGGCAGTTGTGGCAGCCATATTAAATATCAGATTGGCGCCATCTTCCTTACAGACCAGCTAGACATCATAAGCTGTCTTCTGGCAAAAAACCCCATGTCAATATGACTTTTCATTCAGAAGAAACTGCAGCAACAAGATTTTCAGGCTGACTGCCACTGTGGCAATATTGGACATCATGTTGGCACCATCTTCATTTAGGACCAACTAGACATCATAAGAAGTCTTTTAGTGAAAACCCCCATGATGATTTGACCATCTATTCAGGAGAAATAGAGGTAATAAGATTCTGAAGATGGCTGCTGTGGCAATCATACTGGATGTTTAAGCAGTACCATATTCATTCAGGACTAACTAGACCATGGGATGAATGTTTCTTTAAAGTTTCATGGAATTCCTCCAAGTTGAGGAGAAATAATGATAGCAAACTTGTGTTAACATATGGACAACACACAAAAAAACCCATCCAATATGCGCTTCTGAATTATGACCAGAAGAGTTAAAAACCCAACACCTAAAACAGGTGTGTAAAAACATAAGTATATCCACTTGGACATATACAGCAATAACTTAAATGCAGACTTAACACAAAACCCTTACAGGGATTGTAACACTAATTCATTTCCCACATAACTAAATGTTATTATATTAAAAATTAAATTTGTGCATTAGACTGTATACAAACCACACAGGTTCTCATTCATTAGAGACAATTTTTCAGCCTTTAAAAGATATTAAACTGCAATTTTTTTTATGTCTTGTGCTGTTATAGTTCTGCTCTACGGTTATTAAGTACTTCTGAAAGGAGACAGGTATACACTTACGTGCATTTGCAACAAGTAGAATGAAGCAAATGATGGCATACTTCTATGCAATTTCATCTACTGAAAGTGAAGTTTTCCTACATACAGTATTTGGGTAACAGTGCTTAAAACAGCTGATCAAAACAGATGCTCCCATATGCTCAAGAAATGACTCTGAACTAGTCCAAAGTACACCAACGTTATCAGTAATTAAAATAGGCCAAATCAATTTTGCCTGAGCAGACAATACTAAGCTCTGAAATAGAATGAATTATAACATATAGAAACTAGAAGTTATCAGCTTCTTTCAATTGCCATCTAAGTCCAGGAAATAAAATTTTCCAAGAAGAGCCAGCAGTCTTTTGAGACGTGCACATTTGAAGACAGACCATGCTGTATACTCTATAACCCAAATTACTTCCATGAATCATACACCAAAATAAATACAAATAAAAGCCATTTTAACAATACATAAGATGTGCATTAAAAAAAATTAAAACAGCCAAGAACACCAGTAAGCAAAACCTGGGAAATAATTCTTCTTTAAATATTAAACCCTGTGCAAAGAATAAAACTGCAAGGTAGAACATTTAATAAGGTCCCCACTCCCCAGTCTGCAGCTGATAATAAAGGCTTGCACCATGACAGCTGATGCTGATATTAATACCTACCGAGCAGCAATAAAGCTTCACACAGCTTGTTTTCTGTAATTCCTTGCATTTTCATTTGCAGCTGCTCTAAATTACTCCCAAAAGTATCCACTGTTTTGTAATTTGTTAGAAATCAGCTAATGACACTGACACAGATGTACATAGTTGTCATGGATAAAAACCACACCTGCTTTTGATTCATTAAAGAAATATTTTTCAGCCTTGAAAAATAGTTTTTCTGCTATAAGTTTTGGAGCCAAGTAACTGATAAACAGGATGACCCCTGGTCTGCATCTACTAACATAACCAAGGATAAATATAGTATCTTGTCAGCAGTAAATTATACACAGGATATTAAAATAAAAGAGATTATTTTGTTGTCAACTATAGTACATAGATTGAATTTTGTGAAATTGTTGTTGTTGTAGGGTTTAATGCCATTTTTCAGCATAAGATAGGCTATACATGGTGGCCAATATAAATGGTGGAGGAAGAACCCGGGGAAAACCCTGGAAAGAACCACCGACCCATGAGAAGCTACTGGCTAACTTTCTCACATAACCACACTGGCCGAACCTAAGACTCGAACCCATGCAGGCAGAGGTGAGAAGGCAATGATCCATAACGGTAAGCAGTTTAGACTACTCAGCCACTTGGGGCCCCTTTTGTGAAATTAATAATGGGACAGAATTAGATCCACTTACCAACCAATGGATGCATTTCAAAAAAACATTTACAATTCTATTTTTTATTTTCTCACCAGTAGACTGGTTCCCTGGCTGTAAAATAATAGCCTAACACATACCAAAAAGTATAATTTGGTGGTACAGGAAGAAATTTACTTATAAAACAAACTATGTATTATACTATACGATGATACATAAAATGCCACCTGAATATCTCTTAATCATCACACATACAACAGGCCTACTGCATGACATAACTGACATAAACATGTGGTAGCTGACAGTAGTGGTTGGTCACAGCAGCTGCTTTTTTATGCTTAAGAATATTAAAGAGCTTTTATAACCAAAATATTCCAGTTTTTATTCTTGATTACTGCTTGATATATGGAGTATTTAATATATTCAATATATAAATAAAACATATTCCAGTTTTTGTTCTTGAGTACTGCATCATATATGGAGTATTTAATATATTCAATATATCAACCAAACATTTTCCAGATTTTATTCTTGATTACTGCTTGAAATACCGATCATTTTATATATATATATATATATATATATATATATATATCCCTAAAAGTTTAAAACTTTGCTTGAAACTGTTGTAACTAGTTATAATTTTTGGCTCTGTTATGTTGGACATTTATAAACATTACCAATAGTATTTCTGCTGTTCATATACATAAAGCATTATCAATTGCCAAATGTTTCAATACATATTTGTTTATTTACTAAAGTATATGACAGATTTTCTGTGAAAATACATGTGTTGGGAAAAATGATGAATCTTGATTTTGGTTTCAAATTCACCAGTTTATATCCTTTTTATGGGCTAATATTCAGTCATGCATCTCTCACTTTGATCTGGGGTCCCCAGGTGGCCAAGTAGTCTAAGGTGCTCACCTTTACAAATCATTCACATCTCTCCACTGTCCACATGGGATCAAGTCTTAGCTCAACCAATGCTGGTATGACAGAAAGCATGCCACTAGCTTCCCACAGGCTCCTCCTCTAAGAAATATACTGCCTGAAAAGTATGGCCTATCATGTGCTGAAAATGGCATTAAACCCCAAACAAAAACCAACTCATGTGCCTTTCTCTCTCTCTCTATCTTTCTCTCTCTTGCCATTAATATATAAGTCTGTGTGCATTTAGTTACTACATTTTTTCCCACCATAATTATGTAAGGTGACAAACAACTGTTTGCATTCCAGGTCAAGGTAAATTTGCAAACCAGCATTGTGCCATTTCAGGACAAGGTAAGGATGCAAAAAGGTGTGACTTTTGTGCAACCTTACCTGTTTCCAAATGCTGAACTGCATTTCTAAAAAGCACATGGATATGAAACAAACTATTACTATATCGAAAAGATTCTATAAAAGATTCATAAGAAATAAAGATTCTGAAAGGTAAAAATTGTACAATCAATTAACCAGCTGCCATTTCATTCAAGCTTGTTTCCTGTAATGTAATATGCATGTAATGAAAAATTAAATCTTCTTCCCCCTCATTATCTTAATATCAATTCTTTCAACTACATGAACAATGATACATTTGATCATTAATATGCTGAGTGAAAATTTAACACCACACAGACCACAATTTTGAGGGAATAATGTAGAGTTTAAGTTCCAATTTTGGGTGCATCCGTTTACCAAATTGAATGGATTTTCATGCAAGTTTAAATGTTTAGAAGTTACTTCTAAACAAAATGTGAACATTTAAAATTATAAATTTTGCTCTCATCAATATCATTTCTCCACATATTAAATCTCTACTAAGATGTAAAACTATAGTATGCAAGTAACCCAACAATATACTTCCACAGATAAGAAAAATTAAGCAGTCTTAGTTGAACAACTAAATGCAGACTTGGCAAAGATGAACTTCCTATTTTGCAGGAATATCTTTCAATAATTATACTTTGTGTGTCCTAAACAGCAATTACCACAACAGTATTTCCAAGGATCCATGAGTAGTAGTCTAATAACTCTAAACTTTTGTCCATGTTTCTATGGGCTGTTGTTTGCTGGTATATCTAAAAGACAACATTTTAGCTAAATGCACTTCTTTCAAAATAAAACAGATAACAAGCATATTGTCTATTGGCTTAAACTGTACTGAACATAACAATTAAAACGTCTCATTCTTAATAACATCAACACCTTTTTTGACTGAAATAATAACATATAGTACAACTACTTTCATAATCATGCATGTTAAATTAAACTCACTTCCATTCCAGAAATCACAAATTACATTTGATGCTACAATATGACTTAAGAAGCCTTATAATATTTCTTAAATATCTATTATAATGGAATACATCTCGGATATATGTTAACAAGTGCATAATCAAAGAATTGAGTACAGTGATGGATCTGAGTCTTCCTAATTTGCAGAAGATCAGATGGAAGAACATAACTCCAGAGATACTGTTATTCATAGCCCATTTCACTATCTTAAACATATTGCTCTAATTAATCTTTATAATATTCTTTTCTTATTATGCCATTTTAGAATTTTATTAACAGCTGAAACATTATTGGAGAAACTGTTGTGTTTTGATTTTAAAAGCCTTTCATGCTAATTTTTCCAGTATTGCCATCAGTGGAGCAGTATCAAACAGAACTACTATCAGGTCTAATAATTATCTCCCTTGATATATTTTATGCTGACATCAAAGGCCAGCCGATCTATACCTTGTTACCAATTTTAGTAAGTCCATAATGTTTGTTACTACTGATAGTAACACAAACTATATTTGGCCAAAAGGAATGGACACAACCAACACAGACAGGGACTGAAATCTCTTAAAGTCAAAAAGAGCTGGACTAGATTGTGAATTATAGATATTCCTCCTGAGACACAATATAGTGGTTAACAATAAAACAGTTAATGTTAAAATTATCTTGCAGATTTAATCACACGTCTGAGTCTGACAAATCTAGAAATGTGATGGAGGCCACAAGAACCATATACAATCCATCTGATTCCTATGATTACCCAAGTTTAAAAGTTTTATGAAAATCCATTTGTTTCAACAAACTTACAAATTTTTAAAATCATTTCTGTTGGTATGTGTAACTAGCCAATAAGATTTGGGATTTTCCATCATTTATTTAAAAAGATGGGGTTTTTTTTACAGTCTACATTTTTCTGAGCCATTTGCATCCTCCATGTAGCTCCTGTCCACTTCTTGTAATGAGTTTCTTACCTAACATTAGCACACATGGCCAGTAGGGTAGATAACAGTTGATTTTTGATTCATCGCAAGGTACCCTCAAGACAGTCAAAAACCAAGATATCATGTTTACTAACATCCAGATGTAATGACGTATTTCCTGTTATTAGGTTATGCAAATCTAAATTTAACTGTCCAATTATAAGAAGTGGGTTTTTTCCCCCAAGGCACATCCAAAATGGCTCTGCTGAGTGATGGCAGCACTCCAAATTAATGGAGAACTTATTGCCTTTTCAATGTAAGTCACATATCAGTGATTACATGCTATAATGATGACCACTATGAAGTATGAAATTTCACATGTGCATATCAAATTAGATACCCACTAAATATACAACAACACCCTGTCTTATCTCCAAGCAATAAAACTACAGCACTAAACTAAAAAAAAGTCCAAAATCTAAAGAAAGGATGAAAGTTATAAATTATATTATTTAAATTAAGACAATAAAACAAAATTTGGACCATAAAAAAATACATCTTTTTTATAATACTGAATAGATACCTTCTCAATAACTATCAGTTCAAAGTTTTGATTATAATATACATAAATCAATTAATTAAATGATCTATCAAAAAGGTAATGTAAATATATATACAGGTTAAGATTGCCTCTAAGAGATTACACAAGCATCTTCCATCAAAGTCAATAAAGTGGGACTTTCTGTCAGCAGTTTGAGATTTATCTGGAGGAGGAAAATGCAAATCAAGTCAATGACAGCAAGACGAGTCTTGCTTATTGAGTCATCCAAATGCAACAAAAGCACTGCAATGTAATTTTACCATGTATACTTAAAACCTTTTGCACATCCATCCAACTGGTTAGAAGTTTACTGCTATAAGGTATACATGCTTATGGCATCATCAGGAAAAACCAGAAAAACTTCCCTGATGAGCTGAAAACCCATGGTACATTTGGAATCAGAAAAACTCCATTTCTAAGGTCAATATCACACTTTCTATGCTGCTGGGTAGACCCTTAACATTTAAATTCTAAATGTTTCAAAAACAAAATTATAAGAAGTGCAGCCTTTATGTACTTACTAATATATCTTATATATTTTTTTTATTTGTTTGGTGTATTGTTGTAAAGTGTGTCATATGTACATAGCAATGGGAGATACTTCGGGTTGCAACTATCATTTCACAATATTTACTGCAGCGAATATGATCCATCATTGCCCTTGGAAATATGACCCTGACTTTTTTTGGAAATGGAGTCACATTTAATTTTTGTCATTTTGGATGTACAGGGATTTTTTTTCTGGATTACTTTGAACTAATGCCCATGTCCTTATAGTCGTGTTACCATGGTGGATGGATGACAAGCATTCATTCTTTTAGGCAAGGTGTGTGAGTGTGTGTGTACTTTTCTTTTAACCATGACAATGGAATTTCAAAGGCCTGTGGTTAAAGGTTCATATAGTGAAATCAATATTTTAGGATTGTTGTGTATCAAATAATGTATATGAATACGATAAATACTGGCAAGGAAAATGATGTTGGTTTTTGGCTAATTAAACACTTCTGCAGAGACTCCATTTGCCTTTGGAACAGCTTATGTATTGCCTTTACTGCATAAACAGTTTGTTACATGAGTGACTTGCCCTGAGTGCAGGTCAACTGCAGGTGAAGCATGTGCATGATGTCAAATTTGCCACTGGGAATTGCACTCATCCTGTATGTACAGTGAACACTTATTGCTCATTTAGATTTCAATGATAAACAATGAAAAAAATCTTGCAAGTTAAAGAAAAATAAAAAAACTCAAGCATACAAATAATCATAAACTAAACAGAAAGTTTTGGTATTCAAACTGTGCTCAAGTTAATGGATTTAACTAAATGTGAAAGAGTGGGTTTTAATATAAATCCAGTATACTATAGCCAAAGTTAATATAGGAATCCAATAGAATATAGCCCAGGTTATAATAGGAATCCAATAGACTACAGCATAGGTTCTAATTGGAATCCAATAACAAAAGCCCAGATTATCTTAAGAATCCAACAGTCTATGTCCCAAGATGTAATAGGAATCCAATGGACTATAGTCCAGGACATAATCCAACAGACTACAGCCCATATTATTTTAGAAATTTAAAAGCCTATAGCTCTTCTTAAATTCAGTAGCACAGAGGAAGCACTTTCATCGCAAACAGATAGTTTTATTATCTCTTTTCTCTGATTAGTCAGTGTTAAATATCATCCTTTTTTAAATACTTTGATTTTATATATATATATATATATATATATATATATATATATATATATATATATATATATATATAATGTACCCAACTGTGCTACCTAATTTAATATAAGACACCCAGGACCCAGGATTCTGGTAGCCCATGACACAAAGACACAAGATTTGTCAGACCTGATAATGGTATTGGCACCAGTTAAACTTCTACTATACTACACTTGAAATTACTATTTTGATTTATTTCAAGTTTTACTGATTTCTGTTCATTTATTATTTATGAATAGAAGTCAACACAAACTGATTTCTAAGTCTACTCTTTCCTAAAATGACAATCCATTTATATGAACAAATCTCTAAAGACAATACGGCAGAACTTCTTAGGATTATAATAATAATATAATGATAATCCTTGTATAAGGCTAAATCTCTAACACCATACAGCAATAATTTTTAGCTGTAGAGGACTGTTCATAATTAGCTAGTCATAGAGATTGCATGCAAAAATATATTCAGTCAAAAATTTATAACCATAAAAATTATAACCTGTTCAGATGTATAATCATCAAAATGTAACTGGCAAAAATGAAAATCATGTTTATGAGACAAAATTACAAAGTACATGTTATACAGTAATTTAATATGATCACCTGAGAAAACACAAGTTTTAAAACCAAAACTCAGGATAAATTGAACACAATGCCAAATCAATTTGAACTACAGTCAAAAACATTTTAAAAATATTTACAATGGAAAAGTCCATAACCCTTCATTTTCATAAAGATTTCACATGCAGATAATCTACAGAAGTTTTAGATATAGAGTCAAGACCATTAACTGTACATGTTAACATTATTTTTATCCTAAACTGGTCTTTAAAGATACAGAATGGCAAAACTAATTCAAATTATAAATTCAGAATGTTACTAAATGAGTTCATTATACCACACTATCCATTTATGTATAATGCAGTGCATCCAACAATGAACAGCATACAACACTCAGATCATTTGTTGTAACATAATGTACCAGCAGATCAAAACATGTACCCTTCATTTTACTTGCAATTTCATGAAATGGTGTAAATCCAGATCTGATAAGACACTATGACAGATCAATCCTGATCTGATTGTGCACTATGACAGTTTAACACTTATCTAATGCCGCACCATGTTTTTCAATCCTGATCTAATTCTGAACTATGGCAGTTTTTCAATCCTGATCTAATTCTGTACTATGGCAGTTTTTCAATCCTGATCTAATTCTGTACTATGGCAGTTTTTCAATCCTGATCTAATTCTGTACTATGGCAGTTTTTCAATCCTTATCTAATTCTGTACTATGGCAGTTTTTCAATCCTGATCCAATTCTGTACTATGGCAGTTTTTCAATCCTGATCTAATTCTGTACTATGGCAGTTTTTCAATCCTGACCAAATTCTGAACTACGACAGTTTTTCAATCCTGATTAATTCTGAACTATGATAGATTTTCAGTCCTGATCTGATAGTAAACTACTGTCTTTTACAAATCCCAATCTGACTGCAATTTGTAATAAGTGTATCAGTCCCAATCTGATTTATGTTGCACTATGACAGTTTTCAATCCCAATTTTATGTTGCACTATGACAGTTGATCAATCCCAATTTTATGTTGCACTATGACAGTTGATCAATCCCAATTTTATGTTGCACTATGACAGTTTATCAATCCCAATTTTATGTTGCACTATGACAGTTGATCAATCCCAATTTTATGTTGCACTATGACAGTTGATCAATCCCAATTTTATGTTGCACTATGACAGTTGATCAATCCCAATTTTATGTTGCACTATGACAGTTGATCAATCCCAATTTTATGTTACACTATGACAGTTGATCAATCCCAATTTTATGTTGCACTATGACAGTTGATCAATCCCAATTTTATGTTGCACTATGACAGTTGGTCAATCCCAATTTTATGTTGCACTATGACAGTTGATCAATATCAATTTTATGTTGCACTATGACAGTTGATCAATCCCAATTTTATGTTGCACTATGGCAGTTTATCAGTCTTGATCTGCATGTACACTATGACAGTATTCAATCTTGATCTGAAGGTACCCTATCTAATAACAGTTGATCAATCATGATCTGATGGTGGAATATGGCAGTTTATCTGGGCTGTCCTGTCCACAGTTATGTACATGTTATACATGGCTGAATATGGCATTCTGACAAGAACTATAAAGTTATTGGCATTAATTGTAGATCTAAGTCTATATCATCATAATGTTAGAAGTACATTCTGTATGTATGCAATGACATCTTTACTCTCAAGGATCCCCATGTGTTCTACTTTAGGGAAGATCTGGTAATGAACAGGTTGTACCTGCTTCCCCTGAAAAGTTAAGCATCCCTGAAGACTCCGTATGTTGACAGTGCCATCTCCATCATCTTGGATCACGTCTGGCTCTGCATTATGCCAGGTGGTTTTTGTGTAAATCAGTTGTCCTGGTGTGTCCACATGGTTGCCATGGAGACAGTGAAGCTCAACACCTGGAGCCTTTAATGGATGGATCAGATGTTCAGTGTCTTTCCGCATCAAGTATCCATCTGGGAAGTCTACATCAATGAAGAATTCACTGTAGTCATTAACAGTATAATTCCTACTGGGTGAAGAAACAAGGATTTCTGTTGAAGTCCAAAATGTATCACTAGGCATAAGCCAAGCAGTACTAGGCATACTGCGTTGCTCCCTGCGCACATTGATTGGTTTTACTATTGGCACTCCCAAGTTGTCACCTGAAATCAGTTATATGAACTATATATATTCATTTATAAGTCAGACTAAACTGAAAAGACCCATATCTGCTACTGCATAATGCACCATCAGATCTGGGTCTATGCAGTTTGTTAGGAATAATCAGAACAAACAATACAGACCCTAATCTGCAGGTGCATTATACAACGACAGATCAGGGTTTATGCTGTTTAAAGTTGGACCCGACCTACAAACGAGTATAAATGGTAAATGCTCATCACTGTCAATATTAAGTTTATTTCCATCAATGCTGAGTATCAATTAAATTAAGTGTATTTAGGAAATATGTCCAACCTGCTACAGTGACCACCTTAACAAAATAACCATTTCTATGCCTCTGCAAAAATTATTATAAATTTACATGCATGAAAAGATCACCTGCTCAAAAACGTGACTTTTACATGAGAAAAAGTACAATTGTGGATATATTTTCTTCTGTGTAATTACAGAAACTTTATCTCTTTTCTGAATTGTATTGCAAGCCCTGTTCTTCATCTTAATGATGTTACGTGTAGGCTCATACAAAAGTAACAAAAGAAAAGAGTGAAGTCAACAAGCTTTGTTGTTGTTGTTGTTGTTGTGGCGCTTAACGCCATTTTTCAGCACACGATAGGCTATACATGGCGGCCAGTATTAATGGTGGAGGAAGAAACCGGGAAATCCCCAGAAAGAACCACCGACCCATGAGAAGCTACTGGCAAGCTTTCTCACATATCCACATTCGCCAAATCCTAGAATTGAACCCACGCAGACAGAGGTGAGATGGCAGTGATCCATAACGGAGAGCGCTTTAGACCGCTCGGCCACTCGAGGCCCCCAACAAGCTTTGTAAATTTTAACAAAATAATATATTTCCCTAGAAAACAATGTAAAAATAGGAAATAGGACTTACGGTTTGTGAATATAATCCAAAAATGAATCCTAAAGTTCAAAAATATAAGTCCTATCACTAAACAGTCCTAATTGAATCCAGGTTCGAATCTTGATGACGTTCCAATATGGAAGGAGATGACATCAGATGAGGTGTTGTACAAATGGCAACAAATCCTTGAATGAATCAGTTTATAATGTTTCTGTATAGAATTCCAGAATAAATTTCCACTGAATTTCTTTGTCCCAGAACTTTTTATAAAATAGTACACTTGTTCAGTTTTCTAGAGAATAAATTATTAAATTCCAAAAAACAGATGAACTTCAAAAACAATCTGGCTTCAACAATTGAAACCTCTTGAGCCCTCAATGTTTAAAATACAACTGCCTAAATCTGCTAGAGTGCATCTGTTTAAAGCCGCAATTTTAGATCACATGGTAGATCATGTGACGGCTACGTGATTCACTAACTTGAACAGCGCAATACAAAAAAATGCCATTTATCACGTATGCAAGAATAGCCCTATCTAAGAATCAAATTCTCACACTGAAATAAATTTAAAAATAAAACATTGTATATTCAGACTAACACGTAGGCCAAAATGACCTTGGCAATGGCCAATCGTTTTCGTGTAGTGTTTACAAAATCTATGAACCAAAGTGAGCTAAAAATAATGATAATGTAATACCTTTTACATTCAAATTAGACTGAATATTTTTTTAAAAATATCAAATCCCATGAAAAAAATCCTTAAAATAAAATGTAATGAAACAAAAATAAAATAAAAAAGAATTTTAAAAACACACAAGCAATTTAATTACATATTCGTAACAATATAAATTATTAAATCCCAAAAAAATAGATGAACTTCAGAACAAACTGGCATTAACAATTAAAAAAACACCTAGAGCTCTTAAAGGTGTATGATACGTCTGAATAGATCTACTAGCAATCGTCTGTCTTAACCCCCGATATTAGATCACATGGTAGCTCACGTGACAGGGCTACGTGATCACTAATGTGAACAGCGCAGTAAATAAAATGCCATTTTGCATGTACATTAGAATAGCCGTACCTAAGAATCAGATTCCCACACTGGAAATAAATAATAAAAAAAGGCTGTTTACAACTCAGCTAACACGTGGGCCGAACATGACCTTGGTAATAGCCAATCATTTTCATTCAATGTTTACAAACGTCTCAACCAAGGTGAATTAAAAATAGTGATAAAACAAGCGTTACGTTCTAATCAAGTCAAGTGAATATTCTGAAAAGAGATTCAAATCCAATGAAAATTATCATTACAATACAATGTAATGAAACAAAAATAAAATAAAAAAAAAAAGAATTTAAAACACACAAGCAATTTAATTACATATTCGTAACAA
>JAECUM010044959.1:0-14731 GCA_016617855.1 Megalonaias nervosa
ATATATATATTCACTGGTCCATGGACAAAAATCTAGTTCAAAAGTACTAAACACTCTGGGGCCCCGAGTGGCCGAGTGGTCTAAAGCGCTATCCGTTACGGATCACTGCCATCTCACCTCTGTCTGCGTGGGCTCGAGTCTCGGATTCGGCCAATGTATGTATGTGAGAAAGCTTGCCAGTAGCTTCTCGTGGGTCGGTGGTTCTTTCCGGGGTTTTCCCGGGTTCTTCCTCCACCATTAATACTGGCCGCCATGTATAGCCTATCATGTGCTGAAAAATGGCGTTGAACACAACAACAACAACAACAAAAACAACAACAACTAAACACTCTAACTTCCCCTGGGTAGAATCTGCAGTAAAATTTCTTATTTTAGATGCCATGGTGAAAGCTTCTTGGTCTCACTATAAATTTCCAAACTATGTGAAATTAAAATGCCAGAGAAGTAGAACATTTCAAACGAACGTGACAATTTAAATTTCAAAAACAATTGTCCTCTCTCTGAAACATTAAAATCTCTAAAACATTAAAATCTCGGAATATTCAAATCTCGAAAATATTCTAATGAAATCAAATCAAATCATGAAACGAGTCACCCAAGTTATCCTGTTGCGACTCAAGAATCTTAAACTACGTAAGAAGAAAGAGCGAAACCGACAAATTTTGAATAATTTAAAATATTAATTTATTTCCCTACAATACAAAGTGAAAGAATTAAACATAACTTACGGTATGGTGAATGAATTCCAAATCCAAAAGGTTGCATTAATTTGGTAGTTACAAGTTATGCAAATAGTGACCTAATAGCCAGACTGGAATACAAGGCTTTCAACGAATCGTCGATGTATTTTGACGTCACTTTGCAGTTAACAAGTCAATTGTTTTAGTTCTAGCCAATCAGAAAATAGGTCAGAAGTCTTTTGTAAAATCCGACGACCTCTATTCACAAGAACTAATGTCTTTCTTGTATCACGTGATGTTCATCTAAATTTTAATTCATCCCAACCTCGGAACATTATGAATGAAATCGACCAACGCATTATACATGATTCATCTAATATATATATATATATATATATATATATATATATATATATATATATATATATATATATAATGCTGATAGAGAAAGAGATGTGAATAGCTAATGATGATAGTCATCGAAAGATACATTTATATACAGAGATATGTTTGCAATGTGTGCATGTGTTTCTCTGTGTGGATCTGTATTTGTGTGTGTGTCTCTGTGTGGATCTGTATTTGTGTGTGTGTGTGTGTGTGTGTGTGTGTGTGTGTGTGTGTGTGTGTTGCCCACCATAAAACGTCGATTCCTGAATAGGCTGCCACTCTTTCAGGTACAGTAATCAGATGATCCGGATCCACTATACCCAATGTCGGTCTTAATGCTCTATTGGAAATACCTATAAGTACAATGTCGGTCTCAATGCTCTATTGGAAATACTATAAGTACAATGTCGGTCTGAATGCTCTATTGGAAATACCTACAAAGTACAAATTCGGAATTATTACTATGTTGGAAATACTTAACAGTACACAATTCTATTATCGTTGTCGTAAGCTTCATCGTCGCCAACTTTATCGTAGAAGCTATTGTTGTGATAATATCCTCGTCATTGTCATAATAAGTATTATACTCAATACTGTGATGAATTTCTAATTAATATTGCAATTGTATTAAAAAGCTAAGGTTCGCTAAGTTATTACTCTTGCATCTAAAATGTACAGACACTAGATTTTGTGTTTGACAATGCCACAAGCGCTCGATATGTCGTGAACCATTCGGCCATTTCTATCTGCGTGAGATAGCAACAGACAAATGTAAACAAAGACTTCGGTGTTTTTATTTACAAAACTTAATTAAGTGAATAATAGTAAAATTATGAGTGTTACTTCAAGACACAAGTGTGTGTCCTAGTCCGTCTCTGTTGCTATTGAAGTCATATTTTTTATTTTGAAAATAATTATATCATATCCATTAATGACTCCAATTAAAATATTTGAATTTAATACTAGCACATGTACCTGTCTTAGCCTTCATGGGAAGATAATCAAATACAGCAGTCCCTGTTGTTTCACTTCCGGTTCCTGGTGTTGTCGTAACTGAAGTGATGGCATATAAATACAATGCAGTTCCTCGAAAAGTGATAATCACATAAATCGTCTAGGTGTCTTTGCTTGGCACAGAAAATAAGGATTTTGATTATGCAAATGGTTACATTAAATTAATTTAATTTTCTCAAAGTGTTAGTATTTGCTCGTACCACAATATATACATTTAACTGAAAACGGAATTTTTATAGATGTCATTGTATATTCAACAATTTAACTTGTTTATCATTGCAACAGGTATCGAACAGTGTACAAGAAATTCGATTATTTTGCCTTAGTACAATTGAATACTCGAAAGACTTTATTCTTTCTCATAAATTATACTTTTAAGAATGCCAATGAATAAATTCTGAACACCAACGAAACCAGATGACGATGAAAATCTTGTAGTCGTGACAAAAATAGCAACAGCAACCGCTCTAAAACAAGCAAAGGAATCATTTCAACTTAGAAAGTCCAGACTGCTTCTAAGGGACATTGACAAAGTCCCGATAAGGAATATCGTAAAGGACATTGACAAATAAAAAGTCCATATACGGACTGTAACACTTTTACCGGCAATTGTTCATAATACGCTTTTAAACAAAATACGATTCTTGTCTCCTCAGCTGCCGAAAGGTAGTTTCCAAGAAAATATGCCCTCCACTTCGCTCGTGAAATGTCGGATTATTGATCTTTTGAGTTAATTTTCTGTGGTTTAATACTATTTCTCAACGTAAGATTAGCTATATACATGGCGGCCAGTATAATTTGTGGAGGAATAACCTGGGGAAAACCCCGGTAAAAATCACCGACCCACGAAAAGCAACTGGTAGCTTTCGCACATACCCACATCGGCCGATTCAGACACTGGAACCCACGCTGGCAGAGGTGAGATGGCAGTGATCGGTAAAGGCAAAAGCTTTAGACCACTCGGCCACTCGGGACCCCATGAACTTTTTTGAAAATTGTTTATCGTCAAATGGGTTCAAGATATCAAAGTGACATAATAAATTAATGATAGCTTTCCTTGTGAAACATGTAACTGAACGTCTATAATTGCTAAGAGTCCTGGCATAGAGAAGTAGGGAGAAAAGGACCTGTCACTCATGATTCATAAATTAACAACTGAATGACTATTAGAAAATTCATCACATTTGCTCGGGTTCAAGATCGTATACTCGTCTTATCAAATACATACAAAATGCTATGTTGGCGAGTAAATATTTAAAGAATAGCACAGTTTTTGTTAGACTTTTTTGTTTTGATTTGTTTTGTTTTGGTCTTCGTTTGTTTTGGTGTTGGGGTTGTGTGTGTGTGTGTGTGTGTGTGTGTGTGTGTGTGTGTGTGTTTTCTTTTTCTTGTGGGGGGATGCATTGATTTTCCGCAACAGATAGAAAGTGCTGCCGATTTTCGGCAGGTTGTAGACCACAATTAATTGCACCGACATTATACTTACCTTTCACATGATTGTTATTACGATTATTCAAAACTGTATAAGCATTCTCTTTTTCTGATTAATTAAGAAGCGATAGAAGTCGTAACCACGTTATTTTACGTCTATTCTCAACCAGAGTTCATTGCGCGATGACACACATAGACAACAAGTGACATCATATTGATAATATCAGAAATAGAATTATAACGCCGTTTTGATCATCGCTGTTAGCCCCGCAATACAGTCTTTAAGTGTAAAACCATAGCTAAGAGGTCAAGAGACTATTTACGTCGAGGGCTCCAGTTCCTGAAAGACTGATTAAATATTCGGGTTCAAAGATCAGCTAGATAAGAAGAATAAGGAAGAGAAACCATTGATTTTCACGTAATGGCGTGGCTGTCGCTAAAAAATGTCTACAATTCAAAACTCCGTACATCTTTGATCCATTCTGGGGTCCGTCATGTAATGAAGGCATACACGCAATCCACGGGCGAATATCAGCTACGTTCATTTTTCATCTGAGGCTGCCCGCGACAAGATTTCCTCATTTTGCATGACAATGTATAAAAATGTACGTCGTACAAAACACAATGAAACCAGCTGTCAAAACATCGGCTTTTATGAATCAATATGTTATTTTGAATTGCTCATTTAACTAGCTACCGCTCCGGTGGCCTAGTGGCTAGAGCGTCCGCCTCGGATGCGGGAGGTCGTGGGTTCGAACCCCGGCCGAGTCATACCAAAGACTTTAAAAATGGAACTAACAGCTGCCTCGCTTGGCGCTCAGCACTAAGAGGTTAGTGTTAGGACTGGTTGGCCTGGTGTCAGGATAATGTGACTGGGTGGGACACCATGCCACATGTCTGCGGCATGATGCCCCAGTGCTAGACATCACTATAAACTGTCACACTGCAGACTTCGTAGCGATATGACTGAAAAATTGTTAAAGCTACGTTAAAAATCTAAATCACACACACACACACACACACTCATTTAACTAGCTTGAAATGTCATCCTGGGTCAACCTCCCAAAAAATTATTACTCGGGCTCGTAGTAATTGGTTAAGCTGGTTTATACATATGTATTAGAAACAAGGAAATCTTATCCCAAGCAGTCACGGGGGAAAATGATTTTCTCGCGTAGCTTACGACGACGTTTAGCAGAGACAAGGAAGTTGTGAATCATAATTTACCTGCTATTAAAGGTCTTAGAGCATGCGTAACCTGTAGTCCTTTCCCTATGGGGACATTTACGTAATCTAGTAAGTTTGCGTCGGGATTTGAGGAGTACAAGTTTGCAGCTTTGCATGTATCTATGACAGACCCTCCTCCAACGGCCACAAAGCAATCAAAACCTTCTTCCTTCGCAAAATCGATAGCTTCCTTGAAACTGAAATAGAGAGATACGAGTTTACTTCATTGGATATTCTGATATAAACGTTTAGAAAACGTTCGAGGGAAGAATTATAAATTTTAACGATGTATTCTTCGAATAACTGTAAATCTTTTCAATAAGTGTTTTTCAAGAAAGTACTGCAAGTTCTTCTAATTTTATAGATCTTTTTCGACATTAACAAACATAAATAATATGGATAGTTAATTACTAAAACATTTTGTTTCGAGCTGATGATTATCACCGAAAATAATTCATGTGCACGAACATGCTTGAAAAATTACATGCAACAAATTACTTCATTTGAAATATTTTCGCGACCCTGACATTCCGTGGATTAATATTTCGTATACGATGATATCCATATAGAATAGGGTGCATTCACGAGTTTTATTGCTAGACTAACATTTCATTTAAGATTCTGGACGACTAAAAATATGAAGCGAATTTCTGGTACTTAAATGTCAAGAAAATTTTACAGCATGTTTATGTCGTTTGATTTTATTAATTTAAAATTTAAATTTGGCTAATGTATACTTTACAATATGCCGAAATTTCATCCCTCGCTAATTCTCTCCAATGGGGAGTCTGATTTGAAAACAATACAAATCCTTGCCTTTCATCAGTCGGCTCCACTCGGACACGATCATACACTTTATAATTGATGTTTTGTTTCCTTATCGATTCTACCGTTATTTGAACAGGCGACAATTTGGACAGTTTCTTGTCTGTCATCACACATACTTTCTTTACCTTCAAGTTCTTGCAATCCTGTAGAAATGTATGAATATATTAAACCAGTCCATATCAAAGATCCTATCTTAGACTTTTGCACATTTTAAATTACTGGACTAAAGATTATTTAAAAAAAAAAAAAAACGAAATAATTTGTTAGAAAGTAAGTCTGGCAGCCAATTATTATATAAGTCAGTCGATCAGACAGTCAGTCACTTAGTCATAATAGTTGATAACTTACTTACAATTAGTTAGTTAATTGCACAATAAGTTATTTAGATGACAATACTTGCATAAAAAGTTAGTAAGATGGTTATTGACCTGGCTAATATATAAGATACATATACAACCATGAATACACATATGTTCTTCTTTACATATCTACATTCCACCTGCATGTACTTACTGATTCATATGAATGGGTCAATGTAGGGTGAAGGTTGCATAACCCTCCACGAATATCGAATGAATATTAGTCTTGGTCGTCCGTCTGTACGGTTAATCTTTACGTTTATGTCGCTGAAGAGAGACAAGTGTTCCATTAAAACCTGTCCAGTTTGCTAAATATTTCTACCTGTATTGTGAATGATAATTATATTTTGCTTTACGGTCATTTTTTTTCCTGACTATTACATATTTATCGTTACCTGACCAACTTCTCGTGTAGCTCCTCTTCCAAATTTAACATTTGAAGACAGTGCCTGGAAAATCATGATAATATTGCTATTTAAAAATCTTTGCTCTGTCCAAAAGCGGCAATAGATTGTCCATAAAACATCAATTATGATTCTTCGTGTACATTGGCCTGGTAAAGCACAATGTCTTGCCTACAAATAACACTGTAAATTATTGAAGCTGCTGACAACACATTAAATGTGATACCTATGTAAAGATTTCTGACATTGCGTACCATACATGACCACTCACACTTTTAATTATTTGACTATATTTCTGAAGGTTTATAATCAAACAAATATATCATACTCCTAAGGTATGCTGGTGTGTGTGTGTGTGTGTGTGTGTGTGTGTGTGTGTGTGCATTCACGCACATAATAAGACAAAACAATTACTATTTATATTTCTCTAGCTTACATTTTTGTACTTTCAGCATTTCTTATTCTTCAGATCCGTAACACTTTTTCAGTATGGCTGGTATTGCAATGGAGGTGTAGATGATGGTAGTGAAAGGAGGAGCAGTAGAGATACAGCAATATTTAGGTGTTTATAATACAAAAATTCCAGATGGTGATTTCACCAATTTTGGTTGCGTCGAATATGTACATTTACGAAAATATGCATACCTCAACCGCATACTCCATCTCTGTAGTTGAAGAATTCCTCTTTGCTGTAATGAGTAATTAATGAAAAATAATGGACATAATTAGCTTAGTAACTAAGCTAATTAGTACACCAAAACTATATTAACTTGACGGTCTTAACGGAAGAAAAACATGTTGAGACGGTTTTCTACATTTCATTAAGAAAATATTTAAATATAAAAAGTTACTTTTTAACTTTGATTCTTGTATTTATCACGTGTAAAAATATATATCGCCGCATTTTCATATGTGAAAATATAAATGATACTGTAATGTTTTGCAACACAATATTTTATGCTCCTTCAGGAGTAAATGGACCGTGCAACAGAGTGACACCGACGGTAAAAATAACCGGAGTGACACTAACGGTAAGTACAAACAGTGTTAACACAGACGTTAAGAGCAAATTTACGGTAAGAACAGTCTAACACTGACTGTAGAAACAAACGAAGTGAAACTGACGGTAGGAACAAACGGAGTGACACTGGCAGTAAGGAGAAATGAATGTTTTATTACGGTTTAGCCGTTTGTGAAAATTAACCTTCCTCGTACCGAATCGGAAAATTAAAATATCTCCTAAATATTTGTGTTCTGCAAATTTCTTTTCAACTTAATACTTTAACAGAAAAAATTATTTCTATTTTTCTACTCTTCCTGATTTAAATTGTTAATTCTCTCTGTTGTTATATCTGCATCTGTACATGTAATGGAAGAAAGAGTTAATAATAGAAAGGATAAAAAAAAGAAGAAAAAGGAGGATGTGGAGAAAGATTGAGAATATGAGAACGATAAGAATCAGAAGCAAAGGTAAGATAATGAGATACAGGTGATAAAACTAACAGAAAGAAAGAAAAGAAAGGAACGAAGATAAGGAAAGAGCGAAAGGATATATGAATGATTGAATATAAATTATTGCTGATTTTCATCAATACTTACAGTTCATCCATTTGTTCAAACTTTCAGTGACAGGTCTAATGCCTCTGTGGAAATGTAAACTAGAGTCCATTTAACAGTTTCAAATAGTAGGCGACCGTATATGCATATACTATTGTTTCCGTAGGCATAGCTCAGTGCATGAAATAAAAGGACGTGTATGTGCAACATATCAGGGTCGGGATCGAATAAAATGTCATGATCGATCATAATTTTCCCCAACCAAAGATCGATTAAAACCAAATTATCAGCATGGTGTCTTGTCAAAACTTAATTTTTTTTTCTTCTAGCATTCGAAATCCGAAAGAGCTACATCAGTACACAACTGGGTATTGACAAAATTCGACCACACAAAATCTCAATCCATCAATTGGTCATTACACTCAAAGTGACCAGTGTTCAACTAAATCGATTAGTAAGAACAACACTTGGCACCAAGCGCCATAATGTACGGGAATAATCAAAGACGAAATGCTTTCAATAATCAAAGACGAAATGCTTTCATGCACTCTTATTTTACAAACTTTTGTTTCTTAAAAATGAATGAAATTAGGATATAATGTATGGCTACCATGTTGTGCGTGTTCACTTCAGACTGAACCATTCTATACATAAGTGTTTTATTTTTTGTTTTCTTCATTCAAACTTCAACAAATGCTTTCAAAACTATCGCATGAAGAGTGTCTTCGAAATCTGCTGCAAGACGGACAAAATGTACACTAAATAAATTTAACTCATAATTTGTCATTAAAGATTTATCTCAGATAGTAATTGGTCATTATGTTAGATTTAACTTTGAGATGAGCAACAAAAAGAACAAAAGAGAAGATTAGGAATAGGTGTAACTCGGCTGGATTACAGTTAGAAATTATATTATTTGGCGGTTAAATGACCGAGAAATGAAAAAGACTGGTTCCAAAATCTTTTATGTAGGCCTGTCAATATTTTACCCATTTGCAAACAATGTGGAAACGCCAAAGCCACCTGCCTGGTATCTTTCTAACCTTCGTCCATACGTTCCTTGCGTGAATTGATAGACATACCAGCATGCACACTATAGGACACACGGTAAAAATTATATGTAAAAATGGGAACCTACCTCGAAATGGGTGAACATAAAATAGAGTATATATGGGTTTGGCTGGCCAGGACTGGTTAATAATGTAAGTTATGTTTTAGGAAAAAGAATCGTTTTAGAGCTTATCCTAGTTGTAAGTGAAAAAAATAGAGACATTGTTTTATTGATGGAATTTCAGTCCTTTAACAGTCTTGAGTTTGGAACACTCATTACTAAAATTAGCACCTGACTCTTTGGTGCGGAAATGAAAGCACATGTTTTAAACACGTGCAGGTCCAGAAAATGCCGCGGCTCATATCCTTTCCTCTACACAGAAGCTGATATCCAGGTTTCATCTATACTGATAAATATAGGTTTGATCATGAGCACTCAGAAATTTTAAGTTATTGAATTTTTAATATCATGTTGTTTGCATAGGTTTACTATGGGAACTGAATTAGTACTGTGAGTCCTATAGGTATATCGGTACAAATTGTACAACCCTAGGTGTGCGGAGCTTAAGGTGTAATTGTATTCAGAAATAAGCAACAAAACTAGCTGTGTATTGAGTGTTATACTTTCTGTTAGGCTTTAAAAAAAAGTTGATCTTCCAGGCAACATGTGAGATAATGTTAATTCATATCAGGATCATATTATGTACTTTTTATGATTTTTTTTAAAAAATGTGGTACACATGACTGAAAATGTGTAGGTTGTGACTAGATAACTCTTACCCCTGTCTAGTTCCAGCAGAGTTATCTCTCTTAAATGCTCTAGAGTACCTAGTTCTGTCCTCGTCAAATTGACAATCTAACATTGTTCTCTACAACAGTGCGTGACACACATGCTGAGGACGGATAGAAAGTATATTTATTTTACCAAACATTAGCATTGTGGTCTATGGAAAAACAAATGGTACCGTGATACCTATAGCCTCTTCCATTTCAATCTTAACTCCGTCATCATTTCGTATTCGAATGGTTTAGCAAAGGTTCAACAAAGGTTACACTTACCCATTCTGATGTTTCCCCAATACACTGGACATAATCTTATAAAGCGGCGAGACAGCCATATTATCTCCGCGGTCGCTCAGAACATACGGTCGTATCTAGCTGTAGATTAGACTCATTGTAATTGTATGAGCCCCGTCATAGAAAAGGGCGACATACATGTTTCCATTTAAAGACCATTCAATCTCTGAAATTAGGGGTGGCAGGTTTGTATATTTCGTAAGAAAAGCATTGCTATTTGCTAAAGGATGTGTATCACTAATTATCTATTAATAAATTTATTAAATTGATTCTCTTTCTCAGATTAATTATAATTCAAGCCGCACGTTCCATATTAGTCCCATTCGCTATTGTTTGATTCTTATGTGTGCTTTACCGTAACTGTAGATCATGCCGTCCAAAGCCAACAGTCAAGTACTGGACACGGATACATCCCTTGTCTTGACATATATACACGTGACAACACGAGAACGTCACATTGTTTGTTTATTTTCGATCATTTAGTGAAGGTCATATTTGGAAAAGATAAAATAAAAGCAGGTTAGTATGTTTCATGCAACAGAAAATGCTCTTTCGAGCAATCAAGTTTCAATTTTTGAACGTTTTATCCATTCTGACATTAAACAACTCGCGTGGCCTATCAACGATCAAGTAAGTATATGTGTACGTTTTGTCTACTTACATTGGACGTAATTATATTATTTGGTAAAAATTTTCCAATGGATTTTGATTAAAATAACTTCTGAGCACCAAGTTAATATTTGGCTTGAGAAAAAAATACGGCATCTCAGTAATTATCTTTCACTTCTGATAGATTTCATTTAATCTCATGTGATTATGCAAAATCATCTTTATAGGTGAAGAACAATATTGTTTCAACATTAAAACTCCCATCCATTTGTGACGCTCCTAGGATACTAACGCCTGGCAAACTCCGCCTCTCCGCCTTTGTCAGTCGTGGGATGGCCGTCAAAGCCTCGACTTAAAGAAATACTCTTGACATGACGAAGAAAACGGATCAGCCAATCAGATCTCAGGAAGCAAATTCTGTGCTCGTTTTTAATCAGATAAGAAATTCATTAGACTCTAGAAAAACTCTTCAGATGACATTTCGACAACAGTAAGAGTAGTATCCGAGGAATAGTTTTGTCTCGAACCGGAAAAAAAATTGTCTTGAAAGTTAACAAAGGAAAGCTCATTTGATATGTTAAATGGTGAATGAAATTTAAGCTAAATTTCCGAGAAGAAATAATAATACAAGACGAATATTGAATACCGAATTATAAAAAATAAAATATCCAGGACCAGACCAATCGGAAATACAGTCCTTTTTATTAGAACTAATATACACCCATACATAAATACAAAGCCGTTCCTAAAAGTAGTTTTATCATTAAAGCTCCATTGCTGGTATTGGACAGTCAAATCTGGTAAATCTAATGAACTGTTTTGGCGGCGGTCAGTTGCATGGCCCTTTATAGATTAAATTACGTGGGAGTTCATTTAGTTTTTGTACTTTAAATCAGTCTGAGGTATATATATTGGGTGAATACGGTCAGCTCGTACATCTCTCAAACAGACGAGCAGCACATATAATGGATGATTCAGAAAGACGCAAGATGGTTAAGAAGCAAAATCAGATTCCATTGGATGCTACCGATCATCATTCTTCATCATTCGTGTGATAAATCGCCCCCCCCCCCCACTCCCCAAAAAATGGGCAACGTGAAATTATAGCTTTTCTGTTAATGTTTTTCTGAACCGTGAAAATCATTGCGGCCATCCAGTTGCCCTTTCCAAATCGTAATCTGAAAACCTCCCGGAGCCCAGCGGGGCTCGTAGAGTACATGGCGATTTAAGAATAGTTTGGAAACGACAGCCATACTTAATGGTATCATTTGCTTAAACGTAAGGCTGATAGGACCATGATGCTTACAAAATTGTGTCGAAATAGCTCGAATCATCTATATGCGTGTTGATTAGGGTGTATATAGTTTCCGTCGGTTTGGTTCGATCTGGTTTGTTTCACAGCACATCAATACATATGGGTTAATTAAAACAAAGGCGATTGGAGTAAAGAGCACACTACCTAGCCGATCTCAGCATATTCGACGGTAGATTCGAACCCGCACCCTTCTGGTCGCGAATTCGACATACGAACCGTAATTCTATTTGATGTCAGATCAGTATCATTGGGACATATCTGCAATGGGTTACACAAGGATGCATTTTCTCAAATTTGGTCGAACTTCGTCAATCCAATGTTTTTTGGTTGTTGTTTAAATGATTTCCGACTTCTTTTGCAAGAATGGAAATCCTGGTGCTGGATTAGCATTACTTTGAACAAAATGGATGGCCTTTACTTTATGAAGCATTTTTTCTCATTCGGTAAAATATACGTATATGTATCGTCTTGCCTGCCACGATGTCGTCTGCAACCCTAGTTACACATACCTGATCACACTTCGTGCTGAACTTTGACCGTTGATCATTAAACCTCTCTACTCCTATGGAACATCTGACAAATCTTATAAAAAATATACACTTCTTAACAGTGTACAAGAAAACGATTACGAATTCATTCAGTGCCCTTACATTTGACGTTGGAATAATCATCCCCAAGGATGCACCATTTGCACTGACCAGTCGAGTTAACAGTCTAATGCTATCCATATACACATAAGTTTTTTGGGTTGTAATTTCCTCCTCATAAAACAATATAACAAACAGACCACTCTGTGTGTGTGGGCGCGCGCTTTGGATTTTTTACGTAGCTTCAAAAATTGTCCGGTCACATCGCTAAGATCTCCGCAGTGTGGCAGTTTATAGTGATGTCTAGCATCGGGTCATCATGCGGCAGACAGGTAGCATCATGTCCCACCCAGTCACATTATCCTGACACCAAGCTGAACAGTCCTAACACTAACCTCTTAATGCTGAGCGCCAAGCGAGGCAGCTGCTAGTACCATTTTTACAAGTTTTTGGTATGGCTCGGTCGGGGTTCGAACCCGCGACCTCCGGCATCCGAGGCGGGCGCTCTAAACACTTATGCCATTGGAGCGGTCCTCACCACCAATAGCGATAAAAAGATTTTCAAATTAGATGCTTCGGTGGTCACATTTGATGGCAGACAGGCATAATTTTCATTTATATCTAAGTAGAAATCGTTTCAAATCTTTTGATGAAAACTTCGTGTCAATATGACCATCACTTTAGAGGTAGTGGTTACAACAAGAATTTCAGGACGGCCCTAGAGGCAATCATTGACACCACATCCATTTAGGACGAAATAGGTGTCATAAGAAAGCAACTGGTGCAACTCTATCTTGATATGACCATTCAGTTGGTGAAGGTAGTGATAACGTTTTCATGATAGTCACTGTGGCGGTATGATAAGATATGGCCATCCTTTGGGGAGGATTAGAGATAATATTTTAAAGATGACCATCATGGTTCCCATATGCGGTCATTTTAACAAGAACTCTTCTTATGAAACCCACGTCAAAATTACTTTCCAATTTTGAGAAGCAGCGATAAGATTTTCAAGATGGCCGTTATAGTGATCATATTGAAAATTGGATCAGCACCATTTTAGTTTGGACCCACATTGTATCTTCTGGCTAAAACCTTTGATGATATCACTTTCCGTTTTCAAGGGGTAACGATAACAAGATTTTCAAGATGGCTGCCATGACAACCATATTGGATATCAGATTGGCTCCACTTCAGTTTTCGAAAAGCATAACGTCGATATCGCCAGTCATCTAGAAGTATCGATAACAATGTTATTAAGATGACCATTGCAACGGCCATATCTGAAGTTAGGATGAGGCCATGTTCATTTATGATCGCTCTGTCTAGCCTTTTACGACATTTGTCACAAGCGGGAAAAAAATGCCAAAGCAGCTTTTCGTAAGTTGCTGGATAGTTTTTCTGATACCATTACATTCTCTGAGAGACTTGACTCAAATACTTGACCAGTTTATTGTAACTGGTTTCAAGGTTTTCTTTTTACGTCAACTGATTGTTTGATAAGTCGACATAATTCTCTCAACCCTTTAAGACATTAAATTCCAGTACCTCTCTCATATTCTGCCAATTTCGTTCCAGCAGTTGTTGAAACGAGTTAGTACCGTTCACCAAGCTCACCTGGCTTAAATAGTTTACCACATCACCAAGCAGACCTATGAAGTACTTATAGTACCTACATCAATGTATTCCATCTCTCAAACTTAATGTCAAATTTTGTAATTAATTTTACTAAAGTCTTATCAAAATTATTTTCTTGAAGATATGCATACATATACACATACATACACACATGCGCACGCACGCACTCACGCACACATACATACATTCATACATACATGCATACATACATACATACATACATACATACATACATACATACATAGTCTCGTACCTACGACTCGTCCAAAATGTTGATGTCAAACCCATTAACCAAGTTTTATAAAAATAAAAAAAAATATTGGACGAGAAACAGTCTCTAGATTAAGTGGGACAGCAAACTCAGTCATTCACATACAAAATCACCTCATTAATGTGCACACAATGTGCATATTACCCAACCTGTCCAAGACAAAAGTTTATTATCTCACCTACGAGCAAAATAAAATTCGATATCCAGACTGGTGACAAGCTTAACTCAAAATTAAGTGCAGATTTTGTTTTTAAACAAGCCCATCCAACATCTTAATAATATAAGACTAGATAACAA
>JAECUM010044962.1:0-20044 GCA_016617855.1 Megalonaias nervosa
ATGCTTATTTATCGGACGGAACCAAACTAGGCACAATTGTGAGCTATATTGATGGTGACTCACCACAATTTACTCATTTAAGATCATCGATGTTGGCATATGTTTCTATAAATCTACTGTCTATGATAAAGAGATTTCCTCGTGATGCTGTCAGAGTCGCCACGGATTCGTTTTATATAAATAAAAAATATACAGATTTGTTAAAACCGCTACTTGGTAATGGTGAATGGGGATCATGGAGAATAAAACAAGAAAATATACTTAGTTATTCTGAATCTGCCGACGCTGAAATTAAGGAAATATATTACAAAAATAATAATCAAGTATTAAAGTCATCAGCACCATCTGTATATGATCCTGTTGCTAGACATAAAACTGTTTATCTTAACGGATGCGGTGGTTCAGGTAAACCAACGCGTGTGATTAAAGTATTCATGAATAATAATTCGAATATAATTGTTTTGACACCGACACATAAATTAGCCAGAGAAATAAAAGAACGAGGAGTAAAATCATGTACATATCATAGTTTCTTTAGATGGTGTGGAGACACATGGACCTCTGAACGAATGGGTGAGAAATATATACCTAAACATATGATATGGGACGAGGTAGACACGGTGTCGTTAGAAATATTAAAAACATTTCTTGATTGGTTATTAACAAAGAATACTGCTGTAATAATGTGTGGTGATCATGGTCAACCACCACCTTTTGTTGGTCAGTCTCCACATGAATGGCTAAAGAATAACGTAGATTATTATGAAGAAATACACGATGACCATAGAGCTATTGACGAAACGCTGAAGGAGTTTAAAAGGTTAATCAGACTATAGCCAGATAAAATACAGTATGAAACAATGCGTAAAGTAATTCCAGAAACTACAATGAATGATTTTCTGAGTTTATGGAATCCCGCTGATTTAATAGTTGCAAGTAGAAAGATAGTTCGTGATGAACTGCAGGAGAAATTATTTCTGTTACATAAAGAAAAGTTTTCAGATGTAACTGTACCATTATTTTATCGCCCAGCAGATACCCGACGACAGAATATTGAAGTTGAAATTCCTGGTGGTGGGATACAAAATCTTGTCTTGAATGACATTGTTTTAGTCGATATTAATGTTGTTGAGAATGCCCTGAGTATGAATAAATCACCGTGGACGTTAGGATACGCTATAACGATTCACTCGTCACAGGGATTAACCATATCAGATACAAATATCTGGATTATAGATGATCGGATCGAATGGTCAAATTTAGTCTATCTCGCAGTTTCTCGAGTCAGAAGAATATATCAACTACATAGGGTTTTTATGAATTTTACAGAAAATAATAATCAAACTGTTAATAATGACGTAATAAGAAAAAAACTATCTGGTTATAAGCAATGTGACAAAAAAAAATAATCGTTACTTTGATATTGATACGGAATTTATTATAACACTAAAACAACGGCAGAATAATCATTGTGCAAGCTGTAACTGTAATATGTTATGGCAATATTCGAATAATAATCCAAGACAATTTACCGTAGACAGAATTAATAGTGATTTTGGTCATTTGCGTGAAAAGGTGATGCTGACCTGTCTTGAATGCAATCGACGTAGAGGTTCTGGTTATGTAATTGTATGTGGTGGTAATTGTGTGTCTTTAGGAATTACTTGTAATTGTTCACGTACAAATCCACGTTGAGGAGCTGTAGAATCTAATCGGTAGATTGGAGATCTACCAGTGAATCTAACCACGCTAGAAATTGTATGTGTAGTCACGCTCCAGATAGGATCAGTTGCTCTTTTTTTACCACCTTCAAGTTCACCAGGTTCATATAAATATCTTACAGTTACATTACCTAATACTGGTTGAGAGGATGATTCACGGCGTTGTATTTGTATATATTTATTTTGTAATCGCATTAGAAGGTTTCATGGAAGTTGAACGAGTAATTGCATTATTTAACGCAGCTCTCACACCTGGTAATCTTGCAACCCATTCACGAGATCTCTCCCCGGAGTCAGTAGATATTTCCCTTGCATATTGATATCCAAATAACCGCTCAGCAAGTGTTCGATTAAATCGTTCAACGATTGCCTGATCACGATGAATTTCAGTGTGTCCTCGTCTGATTTTAACGTTATGTTTATTCATCAACGATAATACTGCACCAAGAATTTCTTTGCCAGGATCAACTTGTAATAATTGCGGCCATCGTAGACTACCACGTCGATAAATTCGCTTAAACGCAGATGCAACTTCAGATGCTGTCTTTGTTGATAATGGTTCCGCTTCTTTATATCTACTTGCAACATCAACGACAGTTAATGTGTATTTGTACGTGCGTGATTGACGTCTGCTAATTGTAATGGTGTCATGTGGTAAAAATAAAATATCTGCTTGATGAACCTCATTAGGGACGCTGACATCAAAATGTGCGTACTGAATTTGTTTAGGTGGTGGTAGATAAATTTGCCATATTGCCTGTCGTGCTAACCACGCTGCAGGAACAGAACGTGAAACTTTTGCTGCTTCAGATAATTTAGTAATCGCTGATCTGCCTCTCCAATATTCTCTTGGGCTATAATAAGCAGACTCCATTATAATAGTTACATAATTAATTACCAGCCCCTAACATTATGTTACCTTTCATGGCAGTTTTTACTAGAAAACTAGCGAGTTTTTCTCTAACAGATTTCTTAGGTATAGAATTTAACGCATGAATTAATTTTACATCTGCGAGATGCCGTTGTTGTAAATCTTTTCTTTTATACGCAACGTCATGAACATGACACGCTTGATCAATCTTATTTATTGGATACTCTCCTGATCTTGGTTGATCTTGATCATCAAGTCGGATATCAAGTCGAGTTCCAGGACCACAATAATTATATCCAGGAAGTTGTTTCTCACCGGGGTATTTAGCCCATGGAGTTCCTGGTAATTTCCTTAATGAAGCGGCGATATCTCCACCTGTCTTTGTTCCTGACCTAGTCATGGAGACAAATTTGTATTTCTTCGTGCCACATTTTACACATTTGCCTGTCAGAGCACGTCGTTTATTCTTCGTTGTTATTGTAGTTAATTCAGCAGTGGGTGTAGATGCTCTACATCGAACACAATATAGACTTATATTATTTACTATATGGATATAATTGACTTTTCAGCGACACGAAAACAGGAACCAGTAAAACATCATCCAGCATTACCAAATTCGATACGTATGATTATAATAGGTCCATCCGGATCAGGTAAAACACAACTATTACTACATTTAAGAATGAGATGGTTGAAATAGGGTAAACTGTATTTAGTAACACCAACTGCAGATGATCAACAATGCTACGATGTACTCAGGGATTTTAATGAGAAAGCGAAATTAATTAATGAAGAAGGTGAAGATAATGATATTATTGATTTTATAACATATATTAATGAAGCACTGTCCATAGATGACCTAGATAGATTTATTAATAATTTAGTAGTATATGACGATGTGATGATGGATAAACAAACAAATCAAGCTACGATATTTTCCAAAGGTAGACATAAACCTACAGACGTTATATACGTCACTCAACGATACGCACATATACCGAAGGTGATCAGAGACAACTGCAATATTTTAGTTGTATTTAATGGAATAGATTAGTACACACAGAAATATATCTATTATAATTGGTGTTCAGGAGATATGGACCCGATCAAATTCAAAAACTGTTTGCTCAAGCACAAGCTACTCCATTTGGATTTTTAACGATACATTTCCACGATTCGAGATCTAGATATCGTATATGTTTAGATAAAATCTTTGGTTAATTAACACGACGAGTAACACAAAAAAGATAAAAATATTTTCACACAAACGAATTAAACTCAAACAGAATAAATATAAAGGAGAAAGAAATTGTCGCATACAGGAATATTCTAGAAAAATTAAAATGAGAGTTTTACAAACAACTTGAATATAAAATCACTTTTGATGATGAACGATGGCATGAAATCGGATTAGATAAGTTAGCGGTTAGCTATTTTATTAAAATCAATTTTAATGATAAACGATGGCATGAAAACGGATTACATAAGTTAGCGGTTAGCTATTTTACAGAAACGGATTCAACATACTTTATAGCAGCAGGCAGGGTGAACCGACCAAAATTAATTGACCCGGTAAGTAAACTAAACGCACTATAAAATAAAACAAAAAGTAATAAAGAAAATAACAAAAATAACTAACCCAAACGATTTATCATCCGTTTTGGAAACATTATCGGTTAGAAGGTTCGGCTTAGCGTTATTGACCTTATTTTTTCAGCCCCCGTAGGAACCTTTATTTTGTGAAAATAAGGTCAGGAAACAAGTTGTAGGGTTCACCCTGCCTGGTGCTATGGCAAATATCATTCCATACTCAACGTCTTTAGAAAAGTCCAGAAGAATATCTGGATAATGGCAGAATCGAAACAGAAAGCGAGAACACAAGAAAGAGGGACAATAAAATAAAAATATAACCATTCCCCACCGATTGGCGATGTTTCCATTAACTGTATACACTGAAAAGACAATTCTACATGTTTTCGTGGATTGAAGGAAATGTTACTCTCTCACCAGCCACTTGTAACAATGTTTCCACTTCCCATGTGAAGAAAAAGCCATTACGTCTGCTGCAGAAGCTTAGATACGCTTGATGCGTTTTCTTTTGATACATATGGATGTACTTTCAGAATAAATTAAATTTATCCGGGCGCATTATTCCTTTTTCATTGAATTCGGACAATGACTGTACGCATATATTTCCTTTTCAAAGCTAAGGGGTTGTATTTCTACACATCTGTTGTATCCCTTCTTTCTATTTTTTCTCCCAATTCCTTCTAATCCTCCTCGGCGACCTTTCTCTAAATTAATTTACCTCTTATGCCTCAACCTTCTCTAGACACCTTCTCCTCCTCCTCCATTTTCTCTCCAAACTCCTTTTGCTCCTCTTCCACCTTCTCTCCCACGAAGACTCTTCTGTCGACTTCGACTGTCTCGGCTACAGTCTCAGTTTCGTCTCCAACTCTTGAAGACTTAGGACCCAATGGAACCGGAAGTTCCCTGTCCCCTAAAAAGCTTCCTAAGAAAACGCAAGGACGGTACAATCTTTTTCCTTACCGCTCTCATCTCGCACTACACACAGCCTATCATCCGATAACAGCTATTAAATTGCCTTGGTCACGCATTCGTTCACATCGAGACACCCATACATTCTTGCATGGTAAAACAAACGTCATAATACAGCACGGTATAAATTATTTCTTATGCATACATCAACATATCATCAATGGTTATATTCATTATTGTAATGGGAAATCAACATATCCCTAATGGTTATATTCATTATAGTAATGGGGAATCAACATGTCATCAATAGTTATATTCATTACAGGAATGGGAAATCAAGACTATGTATCTGTGGTCCTTTCTTGATGAAAGATACATACAAACTACAAAGCATACTGCACCGATATGATTTTTAATTTTAATTAAAATATGCTTGCATTGTAATCACTGAGACAAATAGTTATCAAATTAATATTTTTAAAGCTTTCACTCTCTTCTCCTTCAGCAACTCGGGAAAAAAAAAAAAAAAAAAAAAAATAACGATAAAGGTATGTTGTAATGGGAATTACAACTAAGAACATATTGGATGTCGAACTCGAAGTAGATTTATTTTTGATCGAAAAGATAAACCGCTCCCCATTGTAAATATTAAAGTAACTCTTTTGCAACAGTACCAGTGTATTTAAGCCATTATGCTAAGGTAGTCTAGCGACAAAACCAGTATCCACAAAGAAATAAAGTTATTGCGTAACATTTAATGCTGAAGTTGCCACCGGCGATTAACCAAAGAAAGTTGGCAAACTGCCAGTACAAACACGTTCCACCCCATCCCCACCATACACAAAGGAATCGTAAATGTCATTGTACTTAATGCTTTGAAACCATCCCCAAAAATGCAAGAAATGATCCAATTGGCTGTACATTGTACGTAGAAATGGGATATGTTAAGTTTTTGTACAATCCATCCGGGTAATTCAACCCGTAAAACATAGTTTAAAAAGGTACTGTATTGTGGTGGTTTTGGACAGAGCTGGGAACCATTGGCAGGTAAGTGCAATATACCTTCAACTTCATGATAGAAATTTTAATAAATGTTATTGAAAAGAGGTTCAACATTTGTTTATGACTTTGGATCCATTTTATATTTTTCACAGGAAGAATACTTTAATAAGCAATACCATTATTTTTTTTTCCCAATTGGTAACATAGATGAGTGGAACAACTGTTTTGCTCATATCATCAAGGATAAATGATATTGTTTTCTTAACAGAACTATGGTAAATGATTCGATTACAATATATCAATGTGTGCTATATTTAGATTTCATCGCGGAGTGTAATAAATTTTCTAATTTGTGCATTTGATAGGAAATCTTGATTATATATATATATATATATATATATATATATATATATATATATATATATATATATATATATATATATATATCCAATTGGTAACATACATGAGAAGAATCAAACCCTTGCTGCATTTTCGTTTGATACATATGGATGCACTTTAAGAATAAATTAAATTTATCCAGGCGCATTATTCCTTTTTCATTGAATTCGGACAATGACTGTACAAATATATTTCCTTCTCTAAGCTAAGGCGTTGTGTTATTATTCACAAAGGAAATTAGCTCTTTCTGTGCTTCTGGAGCATCATTGACTGCGCTATTATATTGTCATAGGTTTCTATGCTCTACATTTAAGAAAGATATAAGTTATTGTATTTGACAGTGCAGTAAATAGTTCAAACGCTGTAATATCGTAACAATTACATACATTTGTTTTATTGCTGTTAGATTCAAGACGAAATACTAAATGTCAGAAGTTACATACGTTCATTAAAATGATAAGGTCATTATTGTATAAAAATATAATATATTATACGTGTAAACAAAACATATCCTTGTGGAGTTGCACAAATTATTGCTCTTCTTATTCGTTTCCTCCACAGACGTATTATTGCAAACATGTTGAAGAATACTGAGGCTTTGATGTTCATCACAATCGCTATCGGTGAGTAGTAGTTTTTCAAATATATTTGAAAAACACACACGAAAATGGTAAATAAAAGTGTTCTACAGAATATATTATCTTTGTCTTGTACATGCTCAGTTATATCCAGTCGTAAATAACCTAATAGTAGATATTAATTTTAGTATGAACTGAATTTAAAATTCATTGAATATCTAGTTAATTAGTTTCACGTCTTTGAAACGTTATGACATGATTATTTTGCATCTGTGTTTAAAGGAACTATGTCAGTGACCTATGGCAGCCCACTACCCACTGCATCTACACCAGAAAATGAAGAAGCTATACAATCAACAGATGCACCATTAATCCCGTCCTCTGAGGCAGAATCAACAGTGGCATCACCATCCGTAACAATTGATGTTGATGGAGATTACAATTCTGATGAAGAGGATGAGGTAGAGACAGTGCAGGCAACAGATGCGCTAATGAAAACGTCATCTGAGATAGCATCAACAGTGGAACCACCATCTGTAACAGCAGATGTTGATGGAGATACCGATCCGGATGGTAACGAAGCTGTAGAAGTAGTGCAGGCAACATATACACCATTGAGTCCGTCATCTTATGGTGTATCAACGGTCGCATCACCAGCCTAACAATTGATGCTGACAGAGTTAGCGAATCACATGCAATGGAACAAATTTAAAAAAATGCAAGCAAGAAATGTACAAGTGTCCCCATCCTGTGACGAGGAGTCGATGGATGCAACAGCTGCTAACTATGCAAACCAGTAAAACAACACATTTAGATGCGTCAGCTAGATATGATATGGAAGCGTGAAGTATAGCACCATATGAAAACTCGAGCAAACATGAAATACAAGTGACAATGTAGACGTTGTACACACAATATTGATTCGAATACATTCATATGTTGTATTTATCCTTCCTGTTGCTATTATATAACTCTTGTATTAAAAGAAATATATCTATGGAATTTGTACCGTAATGATCATTTTAGGATCAGCAATTAATCGGCACGAAACATCTATCTATATATGTACCTACCTATCTATCTATCTATCTATCCCTACCATTTCAATATGGCTCCTTTGATCACAGCTGGTGCAACTTCAAAACATAACTGAACTGTATAGTACGTAGAAGGATACTAATTGCAGTGTTAAACAGGTTTTTCAGGGCGAAATAAAAGAAAAAAGTTTAGGACAAGAAAACAGACACACATCCACGAAACGTCTTCATCGACGATATTCCTCACGATCATGCTAATTTTCACTAGCGAGAACACAATTAAAGAAATCAAACAAACAATCTCCTTGGATCGTAGAACGCAATTATCTATATATCTATCTACCTATGTCTATATTGAAATATAGAACAGAATTCAGCCCTTGAGCGCATATTAGGGTAATAATCCTACAAAGATATCAAGCGTGATGAATAAAACATTCAAGACCTTTGAAAGCTAAATTCTCAGCACTGGATTCTAATGATAGAAGAAGATCCATTTTTGTCATTAACTGTATAATACTATTTTACTTCACATTGACAATGATTGATGTCTCTCACGTTAGAAATTAACGCTGGTGGCGCCTTGTATTAACTTAATTTCCACATAATTATTGCAATAAGGTCTGTAAGAAACCTGGAATACATCTAACCTCGATTATAGGGTGGGGCATTTATAAGAGCAATGTAAATAAATAGCTTTTATGTATATTTTATTTCAATGTTTCTTCAACATATCGTACATGGTTTAGGGACAAGGAAGCGAACCAGTTTCTTGCACTTGCTTTTTTTATCCTTCTGCAACGTGCTCCGGATACACTATAAGAATTTTGAGAGATATAGAGCTTTTCCAAAGGCCCAAGCTTAGGAATATTAATGATATGAAAATTATTTTTATGATCTTTATGATTTGGAATTATTATTCTCAAGGCGAATTTTCATCCCGAAAAAAAAGTCCGAAAGTAATAAGGAAAAGAATATCACCAAGCATTAACACGTTATAGCAATTAAGTTTGCAAATGTACCACCACCCACAACAGATGTACACAAGTGAGCGTGGTACGATCTAACTAATGGTAGAAAGCAAAATTTGCGTAACAACATGTATCCTAGTGAAAGCGTTCAACATTATGTTCCCGCAGAGTAGCGTTTAGGGGTCTTACTGAGTCCCTAAGGCTCCGTTGTAAAGGCGAAACACATTTTGTACTGGAAGCCGTATATCAGTACATTAGTAAGGTTCAATAGTGACCTTAAAATCATACGATGTTGTTAGTTTGATGGTAGTAACTTTAGTTTTCAGTCCAAATAGCAACATTTTTGACACTTCAATGTCTTAACCTGGCAATCGGGCCCACTTCTTTTGAAGGAATAAGTAATTTACTAATTTGGGGCTTCTAATCCGTTGTTTGTAGGAAACATTCAATGCATATAAAAATGGGACAGGATTAAATATTTCTCATAAATGTGATTGAAAACAAATACATTAAACACAGTTGATGTGTCTGAATGTTAGTTACTGGCCATGGCATTTTAGTAAAGGAAGGCGTAGGAAGCATGATAAATAACGGGTATGCAATAACAAGGATTGCTCATAGTGTTACATTTATCATGTCCCTCCATTAGAAAAGCTTAAATCGTAGCAGACACGAGAACATGAAAGGTTGTTAAAAAAGACTATATCGACATTAAACTGGAAGAACTTGTCAATACAACTAATATAACACAAGAAATGCAAATACAAGCGTCTTCGATAAAGTTACAGTTTTGCTACCTCTGCCGAAGTGACATTATCTCGTAAAGAACATAAATGTGAAGGATGGCCAAAATAGACGCACGAAGACGCTGGTTAATGTCCATAAATAATTTCTAAAATAAGTTGAAAAATTTAGAGAAAGTGTTTGTATCACTCTATTTAATCTTTTGTTACGATGAGTATATCAGTTTATCTAGCAGTAATATTTGGAATATTCATAGCTTTGATATTGAAAACAAAACTTTCCCAATCAAAGAAGCCTTTCGTACATTAGATAAATATTTGGCAGAGAACACAGGTCTTGAAGATGTTCATATTTTCAGTAACTGTTCGGAAAGCGACACTGCTGCTATGCTAGTGATAGAAGTACTCTGAGTGATAGAGTAGTTAGGAATACAGTACGTATTTTCTAAATATTGAAAACACGAGTCTCTAATTATCTAAGATAAATGTTTGATATCAAATATCTTATGACTTCGTGTCCGACGGGTACTTCATTAAATTGTCTCAGTCTGTTACGTAATCGAGTCAACGAGCTATATTGTATACGTGCCTTTTACAGCTGTCCCTTTGGAGTTAGTTATCGATTAAATTCCAAATGTCTCAGTCTGTTACGTAATCGAGTCAACGAGCTATATTGTATACGTGGCCTTTTACAGCTGTCCATTTGGAATTTGTTATCAATTAAATTCCAAATGATCACAAATCGAAACGTATAGAGTATTCTGAATGAATGTGATGTGTTAGCAGCCTTGAAAGTGGTAATTCGAAAATGGTCATCATCTATAAATATGATATGATCCTGAATGTCACTGAATAAATCGCAATAATTCCCAAATGGTTATTTAGTCCTAAAGTCAAGAAGCTATTTGTAGTTTCAATGATTTCCTTCAATAAAGAAATCTTCAACCTCATTTCCAACACATTCTAAGTTGTAAACAAGGTCAGGTCTCTGAAATAAAAACGCGACAAAGATTAAGTGGAGCCGGAATTTACAAGAGGAAAATTAATGTCCTGTTCTCGATTCCAAGTAACATGTTTGCAAAATTTATCTTAAGGTTTAGTTTAACTCATGGACACAAGTTAGCTTGTAATATGTTGTTAGAACCGTGAAATTGATATATGACATAAATAGGACATTAAAGAATTATCTTGATGACACTATTGTTAAATGTTTTCGTTTACAGTGTTACAACATTTTGCAGAGCGAAATGCGAAATGCACATATCATCTACTGACTCCCATCGTACTGACGTTTCCATGTGTACGCGTTATGGAGAGAGAGATGAGGAAAGGATGGAGGGAGGGTGACAGAAAATGAGAGATGATTTGAGATATCTTTAATTGTTCATCTAAACTTGGCATTTATTATGTACAAAACCGTCAAATGTTTAGTAGTGACACCTTTCTCACAATGTTCACAATTTCCTTATATATGTTTAAGTTCTTTTGACAATTTTACTTGTCATTGTAAATAATTTTGCCAATTCTATTTATGTTAGCATTGGATACATGCAGAAGAAAGGAGGAGAAATCTATCCCATCATTAATGGCACAGTTCTGGAGTTATATACAACCAAATGGAGAATTCCTTAGCTTTAGTAAAAATCACCCATACAGGCCATCAAACCATTAGTTGTATATATAAATTTACATTGCCAAGACAACAGTTGTCAGATGTGGCATTTAAATAGTTATAAGCAAAACCAGTGTGCATGTATTTGTATCTGTGTCTGGGAAAGTATGAGAGAGAGAGAGAGAGAGAGAGAGAGAGAGAGAGAGAGAGAGAGAGAGAGAGAGAGAGAGAGAGAGACAGAGAGAGAGACAGGGACAGAGACAGAGAGAGTTTGAAGATGTTTGTTTGTGATAAGTTGGTTGAATGGAAGATGGGCTTAAATCAATTTACTGCTCTTGCGTTAAAAGACAAGCAGTCCATTTGATGACGCGAGTGATGTAAATCGTGGAATATTATTCAGCCGTAGAACACGTATAACTGGAATATTAGATAATGAAAGCAAACGTGATGAATTGACATTCACATATTTTAAGAGCCTTATTCTAAGCTAGTGTTTCTAACGGTAAACACATTTCGACTCTTGTCATTATGGCTACAAATGTGTTTTGATTCACATTGAATATAATTTCATTGATTTTTGGACGAAATAAATTAAAGATGGGAGAGACCGAATCATATGATTTTATTTTATAGAACATTATTACAATATGGCCAGGAATATTCTTGTAGAACATTTAACTTGTAATTAGCGGGTCGGGCATTTGTAAGAGCAATGCTAATACATACCTTATGTGCATAGTTTACTTCAACGTTTCCTTAACAAAACTTATGTAGGATTAGGTTAGGGATAAGGGACCGACCCAGTTTCTTTCGTTAACATGTTTCATCTTACTACTACGCTTTCTGAATACAAAATATAAGATTTGTGAGAGATATACAGCGATTAAAAAGGCCGAGATTGTGTATGTTACTGATGCATCGTATGAAATCTAATAAAACGGTGACGTTATTACTTATGATCTATATGGTTAGGAATTTATACTTCTGTAGGTGAATTTGCATCCAAGCTGACCGAATATGAAAATAACAAACGATATAACCGAACATTATTACGTACTAGCTTCTACGTTTCTGAACGTGCCCCCCACCCTCCTCCCAACACGAACATGTAACTTTGGTACTATCTAAGCAAGCAATTAAAGTAAGTATTACGTGGGAATATATAACTTAGTGAAATCCTTTGGCATTATCTTTGCAGAGAGTAGATTGTAAGCCTATTACTGACTCCCGATGGCTTTGTAGTGAAGGAGTAACCTTTTTAGTGTTAGGATTTTAGTTTCTCGTCGTTTAAAACCCAGAACGATAGGTTTATTATGTTCTAAATTCAGTCGGCCTGCAATATGTGGAAACGGTAGATGGTATAACACTAGACTTATTGTGCAGAAACGGAACTTTGAAAAGACGGATCAACGATCAGACATCATAATGTGATATGTTATGCCATATGACGGACGTATACATAAAATTAACATGGACTAAAGACAGCGTACATGCGTATCTACCTTCTGAGAGAAAGTCAACAAAATGCTGTGGTAATAAAAACTGTGACCATTTGAACTATCACTCGAGATAAGAATTTCTTTATCTTTCAGCCTGGTCAACAATAATATTAACTAATTATTTCTTCCCAAAGACAACACGTTTCTGGAATAATTTACTTTCTGACATCAAAGCAAAGACTGAAAACGTGAAACACTTGGAATGAACCTACTTTCAGTGACCTGGATATCATTTATTTGAATATGTTCAACACTGTTCATACCCTACATATTCTCTGCGAACATACTGATAACTGTCCCCATATTTTCTTGCAGTCCTAACCCATGTGTGATTGTTGGAAGAACGAATCAGTCGATGAAGCTGCAGATTCCTTCTGTTTATACAAGATTTTGAATGAAATGCAGAAATAAATACTATTTATGTATGTTACGTAAATTAGATGATTCTCTGCGCTGCATAACACTTTAACCTATTTCAAACCTATTGGTGTGTATATTTAATTGTGTGCTTAACTTTTGTTTTGATTTTAAGTTGTACTTTAGATAATATAAACAGCATATTTGCATAGCTAACGCTTGTTAATTTTACTCATTATAGTTTTATGAAAATAAAATGTATAGACAAACTTTTAACAATCGAAATGGAAATACAGTTCGAATGAGGCACATATAGGTCAAGTGAAAATGTATATAAACGAAAAGCACTTATTTGCTGTCTTACGTCAGTCTGTGGGAATCCATTTTGATCACAAGTTACCAATGCGTTGAGATGTAATTCGAGAGGAAGTGTTTCTTCAAAATATTCATTGAAATTTCTAAAGTGCTCATTTCCTTTTTGGTTATTACAACTCATTCACTGTTGGACTAATACACCCCTTTTGGATTATTGTAACCTCATACAAAAACAGTCTTGATAGCATCATTGTTCTTTATCGGGCTATTCAGTTCATTTGGGATTCATTCTGGAACAGTTTATACGTTTAGACATGTGATATTACATTTGATTATTTGGGATTTAATTCACATTACTGTAAATGTCGTTTGAATTTTCACCTTGTTTTGTAAAGGAATAAATTACTTGTTGATTTTACTTAAATTGCTGGTTTTACTTTTTTTTGTTACTTACTTTAAAACCAATAGTCGTAAGTCTATTCCGTTGATTTTCAAAGTCATATCGTGTCTATATGACCTTTGACCTGTGTTGGTCTGACACTACTAGCAGAAATAATTTCCTAGTGGATCCATAGAGAATTCTTAAGAGGAAAATTTGATTTAGGAAAGTCCACAAATTAGTAAATGTAAATCCTGTTTTGAAAGACTTTACTGATAATTGGAATAAATGAAAAGAAGAATATGGACAAAAGGATGTGACAGCTTTGTAAGCTAACCTAAACTGGCCACATTGTTTGCACAAAAAAACCCCACAACACTTTGTTGTTCCACTTCATTGTCACTTCGAGCTTTTGACTTTTCTGGATAGCGTCCTGAATTGAATTTAATGGCGTTATCCATCAATCGTTATGTTCATCTCAAACTTAGTTACGTTATCTTCTGTAGATTCAGTATTGAATAATTATCGCTACCAGAACTCTAATAGGGTTGAATACAATGTATGTTTCATATGAGGTAGAGAAAAAGATATCATATACTTTATGCCACATGGGAACTTCCGGTATTGTTTATCGTAGTAGAGTGTTGTACATTACTAATGATTATTGTTATTTATAGATGCTTCCCGACAAGGTAACTAGCAGACGATATTCTGCCGATTTTGCTGGACGACGGGGAACGTTGCAGTTTCTCCTATATACGATCACCAAAATTTACCATTTTTAACAAGACACACCCAAGCAAAGACAGTCTGTAGATCTCCAATATAGATATTAACAGAAAGCTTGATTTGCGTTCCGTTTTTGTGTAAGTTTCGTAAAAGTATCTTGAGAGTCAATGAATATATTTTAAGCTTCCAAATCCCATATAAAGTCAACGGTAAATCTGCCCCTGACCACAAATATGGCGGCTGATGACGTCATTCGGGAACTATCTATCTAAACAAGTGAAATTAAATGAGATGTTGCTGATATTAAGGAGGAATTCTAGATGGTTAGGATTGAAATGTAGAAATAAATCAAATAATGCTAATCATTTAATGCACATCCTAAACTGTTTTTGCCAGGGATAATTGCTGCTTCTGTACACATTTTGTACTGGAATCTGAAATTGGACACTCGTGCTGAAAATGTAAAATACTTAAATGACATGGACAGGTACTGAATATACAAAACGTTTACTAGTGTGCTTACATGCTGAGTCTTCCGCAGATGAGAAACTTAAAATAAATATACTGGCTGACCAAACAAACGCAAAAAGAAAATAGTATGTAAAGTAAGACGGGATAAATACGAATTCGTATGTCATCATCTCCAGCTTTGGAGTAGCAGAAACTATTGGGACTGGTTTAGAGGAAAATACAAGAGTAACTAACGCATTGCAATTAATCCACATTGATCTAATGATGATGTCGTTGATTGGTTCTCCTTGAGACACATGAAATATGAATGTTCATGAAACACGTGAAACAGTGAAAACATTTAGAGTGTAACACACATCTGAAAATACAAAATTAGCACAGGCGTGAGCTATATATCAGAGAAAAAATTTTAATATAGTGCAGTTAACATTCTTGAAATGTTTCTACATGTGCACAGATCTTTTTTAAAGTCTGCATCGGGAACTGAAACGATGGAATTAGATCTGCTGTTGCTATAACAGCTTACAAATCATACCCTCTCAAACAAATTATATGCAAATCGAGTAAATCACCGATGCTGTAACGGAGATACTGAAATTGAAATCAGAAAAATACCATGTTTTGTGAGAAAGAGATTCATCAAGGTTACTATATTAACATTTTATCGTGATGTTCCTCCTAATGTTGCAAAGTAGTGTGTATAGAGAAACTGATGATGGGACATCTGTATCTAATTATATCTCTATAATTAGAAGATTCTATATCTATCTTCCTTTAAGTAAAACTGAAATCTATTATGAAGCGAGCATAAGTCCATTCAACACCTTGAACTATTTCCGTTTCAAAATCAAGAGATATATCCCATCCAGACCACATTGATATCCTTGCGTTCCCGTAATGGTACAAGAGATAGTTAAAGTTGAAAACGATGAATACATTCTTCAAAACACCACTCAGTGATAGTTGTAATGCCATTGTCACGTACGTGTCACAGTAACGCTGGTACAATGAACGTTTCGAAAATGACACAATCGGTTTTAACAAAATGAAAAAGAAACTTATCACTGACTGATAGGAATTATAAATTTCCTCATATTCTGTCAATACCATTTGAGACACATGTGCAACAAGGTAACCGGGTTGGATTTCGGATTTATAACCGATCACTTTTGATGTTGATACAAATACAATGTTTATCGATGAATGACTTGACAAGGAAAAGAACTGTGATTAATACGTGCATGTATAAGATCCAAATATTGGACAATATTAACACAATCCGTACGAAACCAATAATGCAACATAAAATGTGAATACAAATAAATGATATTACACCGTAAAAGGACAAAGGTTAATGATTTACAGTAAATTCACACGAACAAAAGAATGTTGTGTTTTACTCAAATAGTAAAAATTATGTATTTTACTCATATAGTAAAATGTATTCACTCAAATAGTGAAAAATGAGGTACTTGTCTCAAATTGTAAAATGATGAAAACAAAAGGGACATATATCATACACATCATCTTTATAGTTCCCGAAACACTGGGTATAACAAAGCCCAAAATTAGCCCACGGTTAAAAGATTACATGCATGGAGTAACACAAGCACACGTCGTCACTGGCACACTTGGTTACCAGTCACACTGGTCAATGAAGCAGTCAGCATTTCAGGTAGTCACCGACCACCACTCATTAAGTTCTTTTGTCAGTCTATTTTATTATGTTGAATAATTTTTTTTTTTTTTTTTAAATTTGGAATAATTTTCATTCCAAGCATGCATAATTCGATTGCGGGAGGGACACTGGTTTTTTAATGCATATTATCCTAATATTGTTCACTCCATGTCACTACCTTAAAGAACAGGTCTAATTATTGTTAAATTTAATATTGCTATAATAAGAGGAAAGCGTGACTAGCCAAAAGTGCACTGAATTACCTAGCCATGTGTTTATTCCTTAGATAAACAGCCAGCTTTATTGCATCGATGCCGTTAGCGTACATGTGAAAACATCCATTCGGTGTAGATCGAGACTACTTAGTATCTCAATAATAGTTGACAGAGCACTTTTTGTATGCAACTTTTAACGTCAAGCCCATGTCTCTGTGGTCCTTTCTTGATGAAAGATACATAAAAAAAACTACAAGGCAAACTGCACCTATATGATTTTTAATTTTAGTCAAAATATTCTTGCATTGTAATCGTAATTAACACACTGAGAGAAATAGTCATTAAATTTACATTTTTAAAGATTTAACTCTCTTTTGCTAGAGCAAATCTTGTCCAAAACGATAGAGGTATGTTGTAAAGGGAATTACAACTAAGAACGTATTACATGTTGATCGCGAAGTAGTTTTATTTTTTTTTTATCCGAAAGCTAAACAGCTCCCGAATGTAAATATTAAGGTAACTAATATGCAACAGTACCAGTGTACTTAAAACCATTATGCTAAGGCAGTCTAGCGACAAAACCAGTGTCAACAAACAAAGAAAGTTATTGCGTAACATTTAATGCTGAAGTTGCCACCGGCGATTTACCAGAGGAAGTTGGCAAACAGACGATGCAAACACGTTCCACCCAATCCCTAACATACACAAAGGAATCTTTATAAATCTAAATTTAGAAATTTTTATAAATGTAATTGAACAGAACTTCAATATTTGTTTGTGAATTTGGGTCCTTGTATATATTTCACAAGAAGAATACTTTTATCAGCAATACTATTAATTATTTCCAAATTTGCAGCATATATGAGTGGAACAACTGTTTTGCTCATATCATCGATGATCAATGATATTGTTTCCTTAACACAGTTATGGTAAATGATTCGTTTGCAATATAACAATGTGTGTTATATTTTGAACTAACCGCGGAGTTTAATAAATTTACTGATTCGTGCATTTGATAGGAAATCTTGATTATATATATATATATATATATATATATATATATATATATATATATATATATATATATATATATATATATATATACTGACTTCTAAAACACTTATTTGATCTTACAAGATATCGTAAGGCATAAGCACGTATAGTGATGGTTTTAGTGACAAGCGATTTGTATTTCCTCAGAACACACACACACACACACACACACACATGGAAGCGCAACCAAAATAATGCGGACATTTTAATCTATGGTAAATATCATTCCATACGCAACCTTTTTAGAAAAGGTCCAGAATAATATCTGGATAATGGCAGAATCGAAACAGAAAGATAGAACACGAGAAAGTGAGACAATAAAATACAAATATAACCATTCCCCACCGATTGGCGATGTTTCCATTAACTGTATACACTGAAAAGACAATTCTACATGTTTTAGTGGATTGAAGGAAATGTTACTCTGTCATCAGCCACTTGTAACAATGTTTTCACTTCCTAAGTGAAAAAAAAAAAAAGCCATTACGTCTGCTGCAGAAGCTTAGATACCCTTGATTCGTTTTCTTTTGATACATATAGATGCACTTTCAGAATAAATTAAATTTATCCGGGCGCATTATTCCTTTTTCATTGAAGTCGGACAATGACTGTACACATATATTTCCTTCTCGAAGCTAAGGCGTTGTATTTCTACACATCTGTTGTATCCCTTCTTTCTATTTTTTTCTCCCAATTCCTTCTACTTTTCCCCGGCGACCTTTCTCCAAATTCCTTTACCTCTTACTCCTCAACTTTCTCTAGACACCTTCTCCTTCTCCTCCATTTTCTCTCCAGACTCCTTCTCCTCCTCTTCCACCTTCTCTCCCACGACTACTCTTCTGTCGACTTCGACTGTCTCGGCTACAGTCTCAGTTTCGTCTCCAACTCTTGAAGACTTGGGACCCAATTGAACCGGAAGTTCCCTGTCCCCTATAAAGCTTCCTGTGAAAACGCAAGGACGGTACAATCTTCTCCTTAGCCCTCTCATCTCGCACTACACACAGCCTATCATCAGATAACAGCTATTAAATTGCCTTGGTCACGCATTCGTTCACATCGAGATACCCATACGTTCTTGTATGGTAAAGCAAACGTCATAATGCAGCACGGTATCAATTACTTCTTATACATACATCAACATATCATCAATGGTTATATTCATTATTGTAATGGGAAATCAACATATCCCTAATGGTTATATTCATTATAGTAATGGGGAATCAACATGTCATCAATAGTTATATTCATTATACGAATGGGAAAACAGCATATTATCAATGGTTATATGCATTATAGTAACGGAAAATGAACATATTATCAATGGTTATACGCATTATAGTAATGGAAAATCAACATATCAGCAATGGTTATATTCACTATAGTAAAGCAAAATCAACATATCATCAAGACTTAGCGATCTTATTATTCAACTTGGTTATTTTGATAGATCGTGAAGAATGAATCTAAGCTCTAATTCCTGTATTCATCTGTCAGTAAGTGAAAAGTTACGCAACAAAAAGCGTAAATTAAGTGAAAAGTAATCAAAAATACGTTTTATTCCTCGTACAAATGTAAAATTATCACGATGCATAAATTACACTGTAGCGACTAGGGTTATGTTATTCCTATAAAATAAACAAATACACACAGAAAATTCTAACGTCAGAAGGTTCTAAACACATTATCTAGATACGTTTAGTTTAACATCTTTACTTCAATTTTCCCTTTCTTGTATTCTTCAAAATCTCGACGGGGAAATACCTATATGTTCATTTGTGCAAGAAACAAATGCTGATTTCAATCAATTGTGCGCATGCTTCGATGATCATGTGGCTGAACGATCTGAATACAGGGTCTTCGAATTTCAAATACCCACTGAGAATTGTTTAGAATTATAGATCGATAAATCGATGCA
>JAECUM010044967.1:0-12079 GCA_016617855.1 Megalonaias nervosa
ATATAAACTCACTCCAGATCCCTGATTTACACCACATACATTGAAACTCACTCCAGATCCCTGATTTATACTACGTACATTCAAACTCACTCCAGATCCCTGATTTATACCACGTATATTCAAACTCACTCCAGATCCCTGATTTATACCACGTACATTCAAACTCACTCCAGATCCCTGATTTATACCACGTACATTCAAACTCACTCCAGATCCCTGATTTATACCACGTACATTCAAACTCACTCCAGATCCCTGATTTATACCGCGTATATTCAAACTCACTCCAGATCCCTGATTTATACCACGTATATTCAAACTCACTCCAGATCCCTAATTTATACTACGTTCATTCAAACTCACTCCAGATCCCTGATTTATACTACGTATATATAAGCTCACTCCAGATCCCTGATTTATACCACATACATTGAAACTCACTCCAGATCCCTGATTTATACTACGTACATTCAAACTCACTCCAGATCCCTGATTTATACCACGTATATTCAAACTCACTCCAGATCCCTGATTTATACCACGTACATTCAAACTCACTCCAGATCCCTGATTTATACTACGTTCATTCAAACTCACTCCAGATCCCTGATTTATACTACGTATATATAAACTCACTCCAGATCCCTGATTTATACCACATACATTCAAACTCACTCCAGATCCCTGCTTTATACCACATACATTCAAACTCACTCCAGATCCCTGATTTATACCACGTACATTCAAACTCACTCCAGATCCCTGATTTATACCACGTACATTCAAACTCACTCCAGATCCCTGATTTATACCACGTACATTCAAACTCACTCCAGATCCCTGATTTATACCACGTACATTCAAACTCACTCCAGATCCCTGATTTATACCACGTACATTCAAACTCACTCCAGATCCCTGATTTATACCACGTATATTCAAACTCACTCCAGATCCCTGATTTATACCACGTATATTCAAACTCACTCCAGATCCCTAATTTATACTACGTTCATTCAAACTCACTCCAGATCCCTGATTTATACTACGTATATATAAACTCACTCCAGATCCCTGATTTACACCACATACATTGAAACTCACTCCAGATCCCTGATTTATACTACGTACATTCAAACTCACTCCAGATCCCTGATTTATACCACGTATATTCAAACTCACTCCAGATCCCTGATTTATACTACGTACATTCAAACTCACTCCAGATCCCTGATTTATACCACATACATTCAAACTCACTCCAGATCCCTGATTTATACCACGTACATTCAAACTCACTCCAGATCCCTGATTTATACCGCGTATATTCAAACTCACTCCAGATCCCTGATTTATACCACGTATATTCAAACTCACTCCAGATCCCTAATTTATACTACGTTCATTCAAACTCACTCCAGATCCCTGATTTATACTACGTATATATAAGCTCACTCCAGATCCCTGATTTATACCACATACATTGAAACTCACTCCAGATCCCTGATTTATACTACGTACATTCAAACTCACTCCAGATCCCTGATTTATACCACGTATATTCAAACTCACTCCAGATCCCTGATTTATACCACGTACATTCAAACTCACTCCAGATCCCTGATTTATACCACGTATATTCAAACTCACTCCAGATCCCTGATTTATACCACGTACATTCAAACTCACTCCAGATCCCTGATTTATTCACTCAAGATCCCTGATTTATACCACGTATATATAAACTCACTCCAGATCCCTGATTTATACCACGTACATACAAACTCACTCCAAATCCCTGATTTATACCACGTACATTCAAACTCACTCCAGATCCCTGATTTATACCACGTACATTCAAACTCACTCCAGATCCCTGATTTATACCACATACATTCAAACTCACTCCAGATCCCTGATTTATACCACATACATTCAAACTCACTCCAGATCCCTGATTTATACCACGTACATTCAAACTCACTCCAGATCCCTGATTTATACCACGTACATTCAAACTCACTCCAGATCCCTGATTTATACCACATACATTCAAACTCACTCCAGATCCCTGATTTATACCACGTACATTCAAACTCACTCAGATGCAGATATAAAATACTCCTTTATTCAGTTGCAAATTTTATTTCTTAATGAAAATACATATTTCTATTTTTTTGGAATCAATAGTTATTTTTATAGAACAAATGTGCATTATTATAAAGTGGTGCACTAAGTAGGTCACTGGCACGATATTCCTAGGTACAGGCATGCTTGAGATGACAGATTTCTTCTCCAAGACAACTTTGCCGGAAAGTGTTGAACTATCTATTGAGATTGATCAAATTGTATGCATCTTATGCAGGTGTTTAGCATGAAAACCCTACATATGAAATTCTCAAATAAATATAAGCTCTGCACTCGCTTATAAATCGCTCCAAACTATTAACTGCACAAACCCAGATCTGTCATCGCATCATGCTCCAGCCGATCTGGGTCTTTGCAGTTTGTTTGGAGTAATCAGCAGAACAATCAATATAGATGCTGATCAGCCGGCGCATGATGCGACGGCAGATCGGGGTCTATGTTGTTTGCAATTGAACTGGACTTGTACGCGAGTTTGCTCAATTTACTATAGCTTAATATTTTAGATATCCTTTGTTTCCCATGATTTCCAAACGTGTCGAAGAATGATGGTTTACTGTTTGCAAATAGATGCTTAATAGAATACGTTTAAAATGTCCTTATCACAATTTGAATTTACAAATATATGGTTATTTATGATTTAAATGGAAACGTCTCTATCATCTAGTCCAACACATATTTCATACTCGTTTATAATAGGAGTCCAACTGCAAAATGCGCAGACCAGATAGCGTCAGTTCTGCATAAAGTATCGGCAGATATGAGTCTGTGCAGTTTGTTGTGTGTGTGTGTGTGTGTGTGTGTGTGTGTGTGTGTGTGTGTGTGTGCCTGCGCGCGCGCGCGTGCTTTGTGTGTATGTGTGTGTGTGTGTGTGTGTGTGCGATTTTGATTCTTAACGTAGCTTTAAACAATTTTCAGTCATATAGCTACGATGTCTGCAGTGTGGCAGTTTATAGTGATGTCTAATAGACATGTAGCATGTCCCACCCAGTCACATTATCCTGACACCAGGCCGAATAGTTCTAACACTATCTCTTAATGCTGAGCTCCTAGCGAGGCATCTGTTAGTACCATTTTTATAAGTCTTTGGTATGACTCAGCCTGGGTTCGAACCCGCAACCTCTCGCATCCGAGGCGGACGCTCTAACCACTTAGGCCACCTGAGCGGTTAGTCTTTTAGAAGTAATCAGTAGAACAAACAAACAAAATAGACTTTGATTTGTCGGTGAGTTGTGCAACGGCAGATCAGCGTCTGTATTGTTTGCAGTTCGATTCAACTTATAATAAGTGAGTGTATACGGTAAATATACACCACCCCCAGGTCAAGTCCAGCAAGTTCTTTTTGGGAACATAACCTTTTGTTGGCTCTATATATTACCACTTTTGTGTTGAGATGACGTATAGCAGCAATACTTCATACATACTGCAATAAATTTAGAGTAGGCGCATTTGGTTATAGCATCCCGATTTAAGGAATTCTTTGATTTTTGTGATTGCTTGTTTGATTATGGGAACTCGGTCCTCTGGAAATATTCCTTTGCCCGAAATAATTAGCCAATTACTAGGAGCAAACGTCACGGAGTGAAGTGTTAGTGAGTTTCCATAATGTCATGGTTTACTATTTTTTTTTTTAATTTTTTTTTTTGTGAATTCAGGTCAGAGCCACATGAGAGTGCCTGTCATTCTACAGTCCCTCTTAAAATCTAGTGGTGCACATTGGTTGTGTGACTGCATATTTATGGTTGGAGACTGGTAAATTACACAATGGAATAAACGAGAAGGGACTTTTCCGTCATCGGCAGGTACCGTTTGTGTCGCCATGGTGGCAAATGGATGCAATTTTACGGGCGAAATGTGGCTCGAAAGCATGAATTGACTGGTCTTAGGCAGCGTAGTAAAAATAGTTTCCTGTGTTGGGGATAGTTGTAAAGTTTTACGGCGTGAACTGCGGACGGTACCGAAAGTTGATGCAGAGAAACCATGCAGATGTGCGGTTGATAGACAATTGGAAAGTTGTGAGATCTGTGGTCTTGCACTGATTAGAGTAAAATTGTTTATAGAATGGGCACGTTGGGCTCTCTAATTTACAACATAAGTTGTATAGAGGTCTTTGGATTAGGAAAACTTATGACTTCTAGCGGAATCGCGCTAGGGTTTGACACCGCTCCGTCAACCAAAACCCTTGAGTTGTAACAATATTTTTGGGGTTTGTTAAAATCCCATTGCAGGTTTGAGTACTTATTTATATTTCTTTATTTTTAAGTCCACCCCCACCCCCCCAGCGAAATCCCGTGAACGAGTCCACCGAGAGTGTCAAAACAAATTCTGTTGATTACTATTACTAGCCTGACTCTACTCGATAAAAGTTAAGATCATTAGAAATTAACAATGTTTATATCCTAGGAACCAAAATGTGGAATTTTCAAGGAAGTCTTTAGTTGTATGGGTTTCGCTACCGGCTACTTTGAAAGTTCAAATCAATTTGGAAATGTTTAAAATTGGTGTACACACGTACCTTCATGAGCAGGAATTTATCTGAAGGGTCTCAACGTATGTAGGTATGATTGTGTGTGTGTGTGTGTGTGTGTGAGAGAGAGAGAGAGAGAGAGAGAGAGAGAGAGAGAGAGAGCGGTAAATAAATGCCCAGAACGTGTATTGTTCATGAGTTTCAGAAAGATTTCTCTTTTTGCTGTTTTAATTCTTTGTTAAGTTAGGTTGGAGATTTTAGCTTGTTGAAATACATTATTATTATTATTATTATTATTATTATTATTATTATTATTATTATTATTATTATTCGTGTTGTTGTTGTTGTTACTGTTGTTGCTGCTCCTGCTGCCATTACGCTGTACGGCGTTGCTATATTCGTTGAGCATTGTGCGAAACTATATTACATTGGAAAAAGGAAACGTATAAATACTAAGTGCATTTTGGGGACTTCTGCCATTTGGTGGAATTCTGCATGTAATGAATAATTTACGATAAAAGACAAAACAAATGCACTGTTCATTGCCTGTTTTAGAAGAACAGATTTCGCGGTTGTTTGATTAAAACCCGAAGACCAAGTGGGTTTTATTTTTATTAAGTTTTTTTTTCTTTCTGCAGATGTAGAGATACAGTTTATCCTTGAATGACTGCCTACAGTTATTACTGCGGCAGTGTGAAGTGAGGATCAAAGTATCTGACAGTGTATCTGTGAATGACTGTCAATATGCCTACAATTATCACAGCGGCAGTGTGAAGTGAGGATCAAAGTATCTGACAGTGTCACTATGCATACAATTATCACAGCGGTAATGTAAAGTGGGGATCAAAGTATCTGACAGTGTATCCGTGAATAACTGTCAATATCCCTACAATTATCACAGCGGCAGTGTGAAGTGAGAATCAAAGGGTATGATAGTGTGTCATTGAACGACTGTTAATACAATTATCACAGCGGCATTGAGGATCAAAGTCAGCATAATGTCCATAATTCCATTAACTGACGTGAAGCTCTTGGAAAGACACACTCAGTGGCAGTAAAATATGAACCCGTATCTCAGAGTCAGTCCCTGAAGAGCTGCTGCCAGAAGATGGAAAATGGTCAAAAGGCTGACATGAAAGACAGAAAATATACTGGAAAAATCGATTATCTCATGTGGTTATATGACCGCAAGGCGCATACTTGAGGTCAAATGGGTAATCAGAAAATCATGTCCTCAAGAGATTGGTGACTTTCATCATTACCATATACCCACCAAGGTAAGGATTGAGTGATGCTATCAAAATGCCATGTAGGGAAGTGATTGTTTTGTATGTTCTAAGACAACATACCACACTTAAACTGAAACATACTATGAATGATTTTAAATAAATGCATGAACGATGTTTGCAACTGGTTTTGATGGAGAAAAAAGAAAGCCAAATAAATTAAAATACGAAGGTGAATCTTTGATCAATATTTGATTTGTTTGAATGTGTTAGTTTTTACAGGATGATAAGGTAAGACAATGATAAACGGTGTACGGACATTATAAGAGGTAATTTCTACGTATGAATACATTGAAAACATAGGAATACATTGAAAACAGACGATATATACCCATGAAGTGTTGACAGAATGAATGTTGTATTACTCACACTATTTTTGTACACGTCAGGTGAGATGGGTGTCATGTAGATCATTTTATCCAGTCTGGAAGGTTTGTACTCACTTAGAAATAAAGTCAAACTGCAAACAGCATAGAGACTTATCTTGCGTCGCATAATGCGCCACCATTTCAGGGTCTGTGTTGTTTTTTCCTGTTGATTACTGTTAGTAAAGTGTATAGACCCAGGTTTGCCGGTGTATTATACGACGGAAGATCCGTGTCTGTGCAGTTTTCAGTTGGACTCGACATAAAAGCGTGTACATAAGATACAAGGATCTTGAAAAATGTGTCATTTTAAAGAAAATCGCATTCCTGCTCTTAAGAAACCACCAACGTCAAGAGGAAAAGTAAGATGTCTAGTGCATAATACATGGCGAGCTAAATGGTTCAATAAACATCGTAAATAGTTTGGTCATTCCTGTGATAATCAGGGAAATTACTTATGTTCCTGGAACTGAAGATGATCGATGGTATTTGTAATGATTCAACCACAGCTTTTTCCAAATGGAAAATCTGTCTCGTTATTGAACACGTGTGAAACTAGAACTCTCAAAAATATTGAAAAATACAGACCGTTTCTCCATTTTTATTTTATCCCGTGTTAAGTGAAAGTTTAGTCTCGTGGATTAAGACCTTTTTGTTCTTGCTTTATTTCATCCCAATTTACTTCACTTCACACGAGAAGTCTGTTTCACCTCAAGTTAAATAAGGTTACTTTAATTTTGGCTAACTTTAGAAAATAGTTTTAAGTTTAAAGGTAACCTTTCTAAATGAATTTAAAAAATTACTTTTTAGGCGAATGGTTCCTTATATTTATAGAGCTTGCTATTTCCCCAACGTCTCTCAGTCATGTTTTATTTGTACCTGCATTTGATCGAGGAGCAGCTAGTGTTTAACAAAAAAATGAGCTGAAATCTGACCAAACTTTCCTCGAACACGAAAGTTGCAATGTTAAACTATTAATCAAAATAAAACTATTTTAAAACGGTTAAACTGTTTTTGTGGCATAATTTTTAGATTTGTTTAATGTACTAAAGCTATCTAATACTTAGCCGAATAATAATAATAATAATAATAATAATAATAATAATAATAATAATAATAGAAAAGTCAGTTAAGGACTGCTTTGAGGGTATATTTGTAGATCTGTAAGACCCCCAACTATCTGAAGTGCCTCGCCCAAGCCTTAATCCGCCTGAACGTTTTCTAAGGTGATTTAAAATGGTCAGAATTATAATCAATCAGAAGGTTTTGGCTTTCTGTGGTTATTTAATATGTGAATTTAATCTTTTCAACGACATTGGTAGAAATACAGTTTTGCTACGTGAAACATTACTAATCTTTCTTTGGTGAAAAGCAATAATATAGATAAAATAATTTTAATTTTATCTAGGAGATATCAAATACTTGAGTAGATAATGACACAGTGAGTTCTTAACAAGTTACAAACGTTGCATCAAACAATTTTATCATTACCAGTTTTCCAAAGTTAATATAGTCTCTAGTGATTAACGCTTGCAACTTGCGCCTCTACCATTTCTCGTCCATCATTTGTCTTTTTTTTATAATTGGGGGCGGGGGCGTAAAGAAAGGTCATAGTGATGTATCCATGACAGCAGGTTATCGTTTTGCCATTGACAGAGGACAAATGGCGATTTCAGCACGGTAAGGTACCGTTCACACCAGATAATCGTCACTTTAATTGAATTTAGTGATTTAGTTCTGGCGTTTTAATTAGAGTTTGTCATCTCGAATAGCTTTTTATTCTCTAGTCAATGAAAACACAGTAATTTTGGTCACTTGTCTTTATTACATCTGGTTCTTTAATATTGATATTAAAGTATACTGTATTATTATGGTATTTTCAGATATCAAATGTCAGACATACAATATAGAGGACAACATAAAATCAATATATGCCAAGAAGCAAATTATTATTTATTTTTATTAATTATGCACTATAAGCTGTAATGACATGCATTTGGCTTGACTTTAAGTGGGGTCTAAAGGGCACAGCAACCCTAGTTTATGTTTTGTGATAGATCGAGTTTGACTCCAGGCTGTAGTTAAGCCGTCGGTGGTAGTTGGCGGAAGGTAATACTCCGTCTTCGATGGAAGATTGCACTAATCATCTGTCCAGTGGAGAAAATATAGTGCAGTCATTACCATCGGTACTCGCTTATGAGTCAAACTGCAAACAACAAAGATCCTGATCTGCCGTATCATAATGCGCTTGCAACTTAGGGTATATGTTATTGTTCTACTGATTACTCCTAACAAACTGCACAAACCCAGATCAGCCGGCGCATTATGCGACGGTAGAGCTGGGTCTGTGCAGTTTGCAGTTGGATTCGTCTTATACTTGAATACATACGGTCTAGTTTTCGTAATATATACTTTCTGTACCTACAATAAAATGTAAAAAGTTACAGTGAATAACTAATCACGATTTTGGTAATGAAGGTCATTTATGAACAGGTTATTTAAAGCCAAAGGTATACAATTCATTCAGTCTACATGTTAACCAGACTGCTAAAGACTGATTTTTAATTTTCAGGAGATTGCTGGTTGAGAACGCGATGGGAGTTCTTTTTAAGTCGGATTTCGGACTTTTTATTTCTTTCCTCTTATTTTCTTTGTTATTAATAAGGGGGTATTTTTCATTTGAACATACAGGGTATAATGACAAACAGGGAGGCGAATAATTTTTTTTAATTAAAACTGGGCATGATTTTAATCTTCAGCTTCAACCTCCCCTCGATCAAATGGCAATTCACTTATTATTTCAATGTCCTTTTCGACCCTTAACATCCAACTTCCTATCAAGCAATGCAGTGACATTGACTGTACGGCCACCACTACACTGAACCAGTTGATTAATATGGTATCTTGTAATCTTGAATTTTCGACTTCAGTTTGTATAAATATAAAGTTAAGACCGATAACGAAAAATTAATAGAGTGCTGGGGTTGGGGTTGGTGGGAATCATAGTTATATACCTAGGAGATCAGGTTATCGCTTTGCCACTAGCATAGGACAAATGACAATTTCACCAAGCTTGTTGAACATGATTGCCGGTTAACGCTTTGCCATTGGTATAGGACAAACATCAATCTGACCAAGCTACATGTAAACGTATACCTAAGATTACCGTTGATTTTAAATATCTCATTTGGCAGAGATGTATCGATATAAAATCGGCAGAGATGTATCGATATAAAATCGAGCGTAGTCTTGTTTTTTTTTTTTTAAAAAAAGAAACAGTTTAAGTGAATTTTGAAACAGTTTAAGTGAATTTTGAAATTTATTATTCCAGTTAGTCTTTGCCTAAGACTTCTTTTTCAGAGGTTTATACGCAAATGAATTAAGAAACTTGAAAGGAAAAAGCATCATTTCAAGATTTCTGTGTTAATTTTGCTGGTGATCGATATCAAAGTACATGCAAGGGTTATCATCAAGGATAGCTTACATTAATCGATTGATCCATTCCCCTCTGATCACATAGTGTCATGATGCACGCTGGATGTAGAATATACCGCAATCTTAAATCTCCATGTAGCTATTACCATGAGCAAACCTCTCGGGTTCCCCAGAATTATTTTCTTATAAATAATTCCTTATGACCATATAATAGTGTATGTTCATGCGTATCATCAGATCTACGGATGCATCTGGCACCAACTAAAAATTCGTAGTCTTCGTTTCTCGCTGTTTGCTATATTATTAATGTAGTTAGACTTTATGTCACGTTGAAATTGACATTTATCACGAGAAGATGTAGTCCATTTCTCCAGCAGTCCCGTGTTTATCAGAAATCTATGGATATAATTGTGTGTCCTGTAGCAAGTTGCACAGGTTGACACTGACTTAGAATCAAATTTCAGTGGTATAGCTGGCAGGCACCTCATTTCCATATTAATAAATCTTGCACCATAACTTCTAGTTTATAAACGAGTCGAAAATAATTAATATGTTTTGGTTTTTCTCCCCACACCTTTGGAACAAAGCGTGGGAATTATGACATCATGCCTATCCGTGCGTACGTGCGTGAGAGCACGCCCGTATTATTGTGCAATTCTCTCTACACTGAGAGAGAGAGAGAGAGAGAGAGAGAGAGAGAGAGAGAGAGAGAGAGAGAGAGAGTACTCTATCGAGTTTTGATGTTCTGACACGTGTTCGTGGAGTTTAAATCTACATTGTTGGCCAAATTGACATTTCAATTTATATAATATTTTAAGTCACTATATGGAATCTTACATTAAAAACGAGTGACTGCATGACAGGGATGGTTGTTTTATTGTCTCTTTCATTCCCTTTACTACCAATGTGACTACAGAGCCAATAGTAATGTTTTCCGATGTTATGGGCAAATCGTGTTTCAGTAGGACAAGGGATTTTAACGGTTTCTTAAAGTTATGGCGTTGCAAGGCTTTCAGCGTGAAAAGTAAATATAAAAAAAGCATGATAACATTAGTTTCTTGAGGCTATACTGGCCCAGGGTGTTGACCTACTTTCTTGAGGCTATACTGGCCCAGGGGGGGTCTGTAATGCTAATTCCCATTGAGGCTACGGTAACCCACTATACTACTATGGTGCAACCCTGGCCTCCACCATTTATTACCATTTGTACACAGGGACGTATGGCTTCGACAGGAGGCTTCAATTCAGTTAAATTCATTCTCAAAAGCAAGAGGATTTGTTGAGGGCTTTTTATATTGGCAATGACAAAATAATATTGGGGTGGGATATTATTGGGGTGGGATGCGGGGTGTCATCACCAACGTGGTAACTTTGGAATGAAGAATTATGCAATATTCGCAATATTGACTTTTGCTGCATTTAGATAAGGGATATGCCAAATGTGGAATGAAAGTTGATTTCCGGTTGTACACGGTTTGGTATTTGGGTCTTCAAAATTAATAGATTAGAGGATAGAAATGTTTTATAGTATATAGACCAGTAATTTTCTTTTGTCTTAGTTGAAGCGATGATTCATTTGTGTCAGCATTTAGGCTTACTAAGGGTGAAGTTCCAGATGCTCTCATACAAAATGGAAGTCCCTGAATGTGTATCAAGCACCTGCAATTTCGAACTGATACGTATACAAGTGAGCTATAATCAAGTTTAAGTCTTACTGAGGGTCTGTATAACCTGTGTAATATCCTTCCGCTACTAAATCTGTGTTTGCCACGACTTGTATTAAATCCATGGCTTTTTTAACATCTGACATTGATGCATCGAATATGCGAAAGAAAAGTTTGCTTACAGTAAAAACAAAAACAAGCCCTAAAAATTTGGTTTCCTCTACAAAGGGATAAAAGAACAATCGAGATTATTTTGGGTCATCATGAATTTTATATAATCAGCGGATATGCATGTAAGCAGGCTTAGACTATGACCATTTCTGTCCAATTATATTTAAGCGCATCTGTTACAGATGTTCAGCTGTGTGTATACTTTATTTAAGATGACATATGAAAATGCCATTGACTTATAAGGTGCAGTTAGTTCCCCGATTCAGACTGTGACTATGTTGTTGATTGTAATGTTGGAAACGATGAATAGCAACATGATTCCTCAATACACATCCATATTCTTATAATAGGTTTCAGAAAGGGCGGTACACACCTTAACTCTGAAATGAATACACCATTCATTACTCTGTACTTCCATGTGATATTATAAGCTTTCTCCAAGACAAAAATATGGGTACTGTGTATTCTTTCTTTACGAAAGCTTCCCTGATTGAAGTCTGAGTAGATGATCGATCATACTTCTTTGGTGTCTCAGTCCACATTACA
>JAECUM010044972.1:0-12671 GCA_016617855.1 Megalonaias nervosa
GCAGCGGTTCCAACAGCGCCTAATGCAGCTGCTTTTGCAACAGCCGGGGCTGCAGCGGCAATTAATGCTGGTATAGCTGCAAGAAGTGGAAATATACCACCCGTCTTAATGATGTCTTTAATGGCACCCGCAGAAAGATTAAGTTTTATACCTTTATTTGATTTTTTGGCTTCATTGAAGTTTCTGAACTGACGTTCTGTAAGAGATAATTTATTTTGACCACCTGCGATCTGTTCTTTTTTTTAGCGATATTTTTATTCCGCAGTTATCTTTTGATGCTGATTGTAGCCTTTTAATCTGACCAGGAGTCAGACTGACATTAACGTGATTATATGACATTATAATATTATGAGCGATCTAATTACATGTTTTCTACTGGAGCATCAACGACTCGCATTCGTCCACCAACACCTTTAAGTAACATTGATTTATCGCTGAGTATAACGGCAATTGCTCTGTAATTAGGAATATCTATAATATTTCTGCTAATACGAGATCGAAAATGTATATCTACAACAGACTGCCTGGTTAAATCTAAATGTTCCAGCGAAAAGTAATAAATTGGATATAAGGTTGTAAAATCTAGCTGTGATATTTGTAAACCAGAATCAATATTCTGATCACGCCCCATAAACGACATCAATCGAAGATATGCACGTGCAACATGAGTTACCTCGAGATTCAACAAAATATCCTCGGATGGTTCTTGATGTCCATTTATTCTCAGTGAAACCTCAGAAACACCAAGGTTGTCAAATATCATCGAACTTCGTGTTTGATCATTTAATCGTGTATTATCTTGAAGCGCAACGAATATATGTCTCGGTGCAGAGATGCCTTGCTGAGAAGCTATTCGCCATGTGAATAAACCATTAATTGCATTTTGAACACTATCTGTGGTCATTGTTAACCATGATAACATTGATTTACCACCTTGACTCATAAAAGATAGTAAACGTTCTTCTTCAGATATTGTTGGAGTCATTACTGGCATCCACAATGAAAGTTTTGTCAGTACTACTTTACCAGCATCACCGGCAGATCGCCATATTGCATCATTGTCCGTGGCTTTTCTTACAAGTACAATTGTGTGCTTGGCTCCGAAAATAACTTTTCTAACATTTCTGCAAAACCCAAAAATATGTGATAATGGAATTGCACATGAAAATCTTATCTTTCAACATTGTTCGACGTGATGCGACTCCTAAGTTGAAATTTGCATTCATTGATATTACTGCGGGAGTTTCTGCGGTTCCTGCAGCATTTCTTACATTACCCGTAGTTACATTTTTGTGATCTAGACGATCAGAAGTGTCCTTGGTAAACATCATTGATGGACCAGCTGATCTTGAATAATCGTCGCTATATCTTGCAAGGCCAAGTATCGTTGTGGCAACGTCAACATCTTTTGAATCGATTCAATATTTTTTTCCGTCAATCACGTACGTGGCGCTGTCAAACAAAGCCATGATACCATTATTAACAAAACCAACAACATCATCGTTTCCGTATTCAGTATTACCTGCTTTAAAAATTTTACCTTCAACTTCAATGAATGCTTCAGCGGGTAAGAGATACCTACTTGTATCTTGAACTTGAAATTCAACTCGTCCACGCTGATCTGGAATTCGAGCGTCATAAGAATAGTATTGATAATCCCGAACGGAATCATCTTTGAGAACTGGTGCGTCCATGTCAAATGTGGGATCAGATATACATTTGAACATCTTTATTATATTTATTATCGTCTAACACGAAGACCACTTCCAGCTATTAGACTAGCGGTTATATTTTTTTCTTTTTCTGATAGTGGTACATCAGCCAACTCTGCTAGTTTTTGATTCGCAGCTTGATTTATTATTTTACTAATATTTGCGGGCATCACTTCAGTGCTGGCCAGTTTCACTGATGGCTGAGGTTTTCATCGTATTAATCGTGCTAGTCTATCCTTGATTGCTGAGAATGCTTTACTAGCAACATCACCAACAGCACCAATACCTTTTTCACGGACAACATCAATAGCTTTCATTCCCAGTTGCTTTGCAATCGGTATTGCTTTTGGGGCTATTCTTCTAAATAAACCTTGAACAACATGACCTAGTCCATCTCCGTAGGTCGTTTTGTATACTGGTAATCGTGAATTTATTACCCTGACCATGGTCGGTCCACGTTGAGTATTATGTATGATCATCTTATTATAGTCATTGTATTTAAGTATATACTTAATCACTGTGGTAGTCATCGGCCATTTCATTAATGAGAGACCGATACACATTAATATCCATGATACCACCTGTAAATAATCGTTTACAAATATCAGCTGCTTCATTAATTATTTCTGGGGAATTATTACCAGCTCGTTTTCCTCCAATGAGGATTTCTAGTCGTTCAACATCGGCAAGGACGTTATTAGGACAATTAATAAGGCCACTTCCTTGAGTAGTAAGATCACTTCCAGTTGCGCCGGGGTCAGGATCAAAAACTACACCGTGTTCTTCTTCCTCACTTGTTACTTCCTCTCGTCGTTGTTGTTTTTGTGGTTTTGGAGATTGTGGCAATGGTATTCGTGATTTTGGAGATTGTTGTTGTGGCTGTTGTTTTTGTTGTGATTGTAATTGTCGTCGTTGTAACTGCGTAATATAATTATCTATTTTGTTTCTATACTCATTATATTTTGGATCATTACTTCGGATCCGATCAACGCCGTGGTACATGCGAAATATCCATTTATACCATTTTTCAATGTCTATAGAACGAACATGATACTCAGGCTTTAGAAATTGTCTTTTATCAAAAAAACTTCTAACGGCACTCTCAGGTAAATCTTTTTCGTCGAGTTGTTTGATGTACCCAACACCGTATTCAGTAAATTTATCGATCAGAGCAGTTTTAATTCCTTCTGGTTTTTCCTCTGGTTCTGATATACGATCTTTTATATCACCTCTTTCAACACGAGCTTGGTCAATACCTTCAAGTATTTCTTGCATTGGTTGTGTAGCAACTATTTCAGCCGGAAGTTCTCGTAAAATCTTTTTTGTTTTCTTAGTTCTTTCTGTCATTTTTCCAGTTGCTTCAGCGGTCTTCTCTAACGCAGGAAGAAGACCTTTAGTGGTTTCTGTAACAGGTTTAAATAATTGTTTTGCATCTTCTGCAAATTCAACTTGAGATTCTTGACGCGCTTGTAGTTGTTGCTTGACGGAATCACGGACAGGTAAATATCTTTTAATTGCCTCTAGTCGCTCTCGAGCTAATCTAGATGAGTGTGGTTCATCAATCATTATTGATATAACAATGATTTAATTACTACAGCAGCAGAGGAGGTGGACGACCAAAATTGAATGACCCGGCGAGTAAACGAAAACTCCATAAAATAAAAACAAAGAGTCGGAGATAAAGTAACGAGATAAGCTAACCCAATTAGAGAAATCTCATGGTCAGTTAGAGGTTTTTGGTTTAACGTTATCGACATTATTTTCAGCCTTCGTAGGAACCCTTATTTTTTAGACAAATGACAATTCAGACAAGTGGTCCGTTCACCTCCTCTGCTGCTCAAAAGTAGCATATAAGTACGTTTCAATATTGCCAAATATTGGAAAACTTTTTAAACAACAATTAAATTAAATGCTATTTATTTATCAAAAATTATATCATTAAATGTTAAAGTACATATATAATGTTATGTCGGAGAGTACTTTTGATTCTTTTCACTTTCATTCTGTGTATTTATTATTACAATTCTTCACTGATCGTATCTGTCGAATCAAGTACGACCTAGTGACGCCATTGCATGAATTTAGCTATAACGACGAAAAAAGTAAATAATTCGTATCAGAATCGCTCCAATCATATTTTATTTTGCTATGTAATACTATTCAAACAAAAACAAATCATAATTCCTGTGTGTATACCAATATATACACCAAGAACATGTAAATACAAGTGTGTTTCGGTGTGCATTTCGGTTTTTTCAGTGTATTTCGGTGTTTATAGTAACCCGGGATGTGTCAAAATACGAAAGTATTCAGTGAGACCTACACGTCCGTTCCTGATGAACAGTCATCTCCAGAACCTCGCCTCTACCGAGGTATCGTCGCACATTAAATGATCGAGACTTAATTTGTATACTTCTTTTACTTGAAAATGAATTCTGAATCTGTTTTTAAGAAGGAGGCTTAATCGTGTGAACAATCATGTCTGCACATTTACTTTTATTTTTTATTTCTGTCCTGAGCTGGGATGTGGAGCAGGCATCATGTCAAGGTAAATAGAAGTTGGCACACCTTTACATTTTTGATCGCAACCTTTATTGGTACCTGAATATTTATAGGTTACTCCATTTCTATGGGAAAATATGAACGAGTTTTTCGGATGGGTATACTGCACGACCTCGGGAGTGTAGTATATCCATCCGACAAAACTTGTTCATATTTTACCATACAAATGCAGTAACCTTTTTATTATATGCTCACGGTCTTATTCTACCCAAGGCTTAAATATATAAAAAGATACACTACAAGAAACAGAGTAACTGAATGTATGCCGTATTCGAAACTAAACACACAAGCGTAGATTCATCATTATACAACAACATTATTAATGCGCACGTAACTCCGCTGAGATAAATTTTAACTTGGTCGCGCGCTGGACAAAAGTGTTGAAAGAAAATGGTATTTTGGGCTGCTTAAAATTGAAATTTGGAGTCATATTGTGAATGAATGCGCATTGCAACAACGTTTACATTTGATCTGGAATGAATACATTTTGGTATTTTTGTTGATTCGACGAAATTTCGTGATTATGGACTGGATTTATCTACCTAAAGTACATCGGATTCCAGCAGCGTCTGTGCCAATTCTACATGACATATTGTTACGTATATGTAATTTAATTATTTGTTTGTTAGTTTTATTCCTTTTTTTAATTTTTATTTTATTCCATTACATGTTATTGTAATGATAACTTTATTCACTGGATTTGACATTTTTCCAGAAAATTCAGTTCAGTTCTTTTTAGCCTGATAAACAAGCAGTAGCTCGATACATTGTATCAATCGGTGACCTAGATTCAGTTTCTGGTAAACAACTTTTTAAAAAATTTTTTATTTTTATATTCATTCCCAGTGAAGGAATCACCGATTTCAGTCAAGGTCATATCTGGCCTACGTGATAATAGACTTCTTTGTAGTCTTTTTGCGTCGCTTGGACTAAGTGATCACGTGACCCCATCACGAGGATCTGAATTGGGTTTTAATTAGGATTAACACTCAGTTTCATACTGATTTTTTTCTCAGTCGCAAATCTATATCTTTTTGGAGCTTGAAGGTATTTTTGTTGTTGCCAGTTTGATTTGAATTTTGCTATTTTTCGGAATTGATAATTTATTTTCCCTGAAAAATACTAGTGCTCATTCGAATTCTTGGACAAAGACATTTATTGGAATTATTCGGAATTCTAAATTCGGATTATTAGTCTTGGTGATTCAACAAGGAACTGTTGACACATCAATGCAAAACAGATTATAGAAGACGTTATCATCTTCCATCTTGGAATTTAATCGGGATTCGAACTATGAGTCACTTAGGACTTTTTATTGATAGGACTTATATTTTTTAATTCTCGGATTAATTTCGGATTAGATTGATAAACCTTAAGTCCTTTTTCTTATTTTTACCTTGTTTTTCTAGGGAAATAAATTATTTGGCAAATTTTACAAAGCTTGTTGGCTTCACTCTTTTTCTTGTTACTTTCTACGAGCCTAGACACACAACAATATACACCGGATTGAAAGAAGGAGGGAGAAGCGTGTTGACATCTGCAAGTGTGTTTCGGTTCTGTAATTGAATGTTTCAAATCATAATGTGGGAAAAATATGAAGTCTTTCAATTGCAATTATCGAAAAGACGCTATGGAATTTAATGTTTATTTCATTTTGAGTGCAATAAGGAGGATGCAATTGCATTTGGAATACAGTCGAAATTACAGTACAATTTTGAAATGTGTAATCAAGCTTGAGAACCCATGACGTGGCTCACGTCATTTGGATTTACAGAACTAAGAAAGTACATTTTGATGAAATTCAGGATGTAAAACTGTAAGTATATTTTTTGCCGTTCTTATTACCAGCTAAAGAAGACAGTTTATGCCCTGTCACTTGCATGTTATTTGTAAGGTCCCTGTCTGGCATCTATAGCTAGCCTATATCTGAAACACTGTATCGAAAATGTTAACGCGGAATGAGCCAAAGCAGCTGGTATGTGGCAGTCCATGAAACATCTGCTTTAGTTCATTCAGAAACAGATTGTTTATAATAGAAAGTAGTTCCTTTATTTTCGTGAATGCATTATGAATTGAGCGCACGAGTGCAATATTGAACGATTCCGACAATGTAAAGTTTACGGAGAAAAAAATGAGCATATAATAAAACATTATATAGTGTTTACATCTTACTCTCTTACCTATGTATTTATGAGTAATGTCTGAAGAAGGGCATGTCATTTTATTTTTAGGTGTTTAAAGATTGAAAAAGTTGTATCTTGAGTAATTTCAGTACCACATGAACTTGATCTTAGATAAACAAGTAAGTACTGATTTCAGGCTCCTGGCCTTGTTAAGCCAACGGAGTCATAATAAGGCACAAAACACATACCGAATTCGACCGATTGACGAAAATAAAATACTGCAGTGCTTACCATTTGAAAAGCTGCAATTGTCACCAGAACATTCTGTTTAAAATAATACTAATTTTGGACACACGGGATACTACCCGTGTTTCGTTGACTCGCGAAATGTTGGCCTATTCTGTGCATGGCTTTGAAAAGGTGTAATGTTAATGCATCGGGCTATGGAAATGAAAGACATTACTTTGGACTCTTTCTGTCAACATTTTAGATGAGGAGCTAGGTCAGGTTTATAGCTGGTTTTACAAAATTCAACGTAACAATGCCACTAAATGGCAAGAGATATCAATCAAACTAAACTGATCTAGTAAAAAAAATTAGTAAAAATTACACAGTTATAAAAATAAGCTATTTTGTTGAAAAGAAGCAACAATGAATAGGATGTAATGTGTTTACAACGTCTCATTTGTGGAAATAAAAAATACTAAAGAATTTAGAAACAAACTATATAGTATAAACCCGGGAAATTCTTGAGAAGCGGCAAGTTGACAATTTCGATAGCAGATGATAAAGTAGGTATCGGACAACTTGCAAAATTAGAAACTTGGATTTAGATTCAGTTTTGTTCCAAGGTAAAGAGTTACACCTTTTAAATAATGTATATCTGTATGATTCTAGAAGAGAAATATTTAATAGTTTTTTCTGGGTTACAAGTTCAAGATCATGGAGTGGGTCTTCATGTTGACATTTAAAATCACATTGTCATCTGCATTTCGAATAGAAATGTGGGATATTTTTGTACACGTTATGAATATCACTTTCCTTAATTAAAAGATGATCATTCTTTAATGATACAAATTTGAAATTTGACCAAAAACAACACGCGATCCAATGTTTACAGAAATGATGCATCGTTGCACAGAATTACTCGATGCGCAGAATAGGCTGACATGGTTGTGTATACAGGGGTCATGCTACCAGGCAAAGTGGGAACCTAAGTCGCCTAAAAAGTGTAAACTTCGCCTTCAAGGAAAGCTAAAACGACTTCGCCCAATGATTTTTTTTAGAGGATCATTGAATGACCATCCCTTTTGAGATTGTCCTCGCATTGGCCAGGTTAGTTCAAGTGTTGTGTTAAACATAGCTGAAGGCAAAATGTACACTTCAAGCCATCAAATAGCTGGTGTTGATATCAATTACGCTGACAAACTCTTGGTCATTCATAGGAATGTGTTTTGATAACTGAGAGTAGTGTAGTGGGGCACCATAGCCCTCATCATGCCAAAGAAGGAAAATCAGCCTGGGGCACTATGGCCTTCCGATTTATAGGCCCAAAAAATCAGCCTGGGGCACTATGGCTCCAATGGGAATTTTGTATTAGCGACTAGCACATGCTGGGCCTGTATAGCGCCAAGAGGAATGGAACAGGTAGGGTGACGTCACGGTACTGGTCATTGGCAACAATGTGGCAAGGTAGTACTGTGATGTCATGCCACCTGTGTCATTGCTATAGACAAACACGAATCAGTCGCGTTCGTGTCAGTGAATAGTAGAGTAGGGTTTTAAATTTTTTTTAGGCAAGAAAGAATAAATCTTTTCGAGGCATATGAAGTGGCCCTGAAAAGGGCCTTTGTCGTCTTCTTCTTTTATTGTCTCCACTTCTTCCACCACGTTCTCACTTTTTCAATAATTCCTTTCTTCTTCTTCTTTTCTTTGTCGGGAATCCAGTCAGGATGTCCCAGAGCTCTAAACTTTTCCTGTACCTTCATCCAGTTCCTGTTTAGTTTCTCAAACTCTTCTTTTCTTTTGATGTTTTCTTTGTCCTTTCTTTCTTTTGTCCAGGTCTCTTTAATCTTTTTCACTTCTTCTTTCATTACCTTTATCATAATGTCTTCGCCTTTCTTTAAATTGTCTAAGCCTTTATTGACAAAAGGCCACTCAGTTAAATGGAATATGTCTTCCAAAAAACATCTCACTTTGATAACAATATCAAGAACCTGCTTCAAGGTTCCCACTCTTACATATTTAGGATGGAGGAAGCCTCTCAACTTCTCCACTTCCTCTTCTGTCATCCATTGTAATTCATAATTAGCTGCCTTCAGACTGTTCACCAAGTCTAGGCTACCTGGGAACCTCCATTCCTTTTCAAGCCTGTCCAGCACGTAGGCTCCATCCATCATCCAGTACCAACTGTCTTTCAATTTGTTGAATAAGTCCATGTTGCCAGTCATTTTTATGTTCTGTGTAGAATGACGCGAATGACGAGCGCTCTGCTTTATATCCGTGGAGCACGGACGTGAACGAAAACATCCCTTACACTCACTTCACATAATATATATACTATCCTCACTAACAAACGAGAAAGCATAAAACACACACCTATATACTATCCTCACCAACGAACGAGCAAGCATAAAACACACAAATATACTATCCTCACCAACGAAAGAGAAAGCATAAAACACACAAGTATGCTATCCTCACCAACGAACGAGCAAGCATAAAACACACACCTATATACTATCCTCACCAACGAACGAGAATGCATTAAACACACCCCCATATACTATCCACACCAACGAAGGAGAACGCATAAAACACACAAATTTACTATCCTCACCAACGAACGAGAAAGCATAAAACACACCTATATACTATCCACACCAACGAAGGAAGAGATGAAAAACACACCTATCTACTATCCACACCAACGAAGGAGAAAGCATAAAAGACACCTATCTACTATCCACACAATCGGGATGAGAAGAAAAACACACACCCATATACCATCCACACCAACGAATGAGAACGCATAAAACACACAAATTTACTATCCTCACCAACGAACGAGAAAGCATAAATCACACCTATCTACTATCCACACAATCGGGATGAGAAGAAAAACACACACCCATATACTATCCACACCAACGAATGAGAACGCATAAAACACACAAATTTACTGTCCTCACCAACGAACGAGAAAGCATAAATCACACCTATCTACTATCCACACAATCGGGATGAGAAGAAAAACACACACCCATATACTATCCACACCAACGAAGGAAGAGATGAAAAACACACCCCTATACTATCCACACCAACGAAGGAGAACGCACAAAAAACACAAATATACTATCCACACAATCGGGATGAGAAGAAAAAACACATCTATCTACTATCCTCACAACTAACGAGAAAGCATAAAACATACACACATATACTATCCCCACCAACGAACGCGCATGCAAACACACACACACACACACACACACACACACACACACACACACACACACACACACACACACACAGTAAAGGAGTGAGTGTTTATAGTCACATTACTCTACATTCACACGAATTGGCAAATTGAATAGTCTCTCTTTTCTAGAGATCTGGCTACCCCTGAGAAGGGCTTTTTTTTTAGAACTTCAAATGCACCTAGCTAATGGTGACACCTTCCTGGCCTGGCACCACACACGCAACGTCTGCTCCAGTCATTCTCCCAATTGACACGAGTGGTTGGGAGAGCAGACGGGGCTTGAGTGGCTTCACTATCCCACTCCTCTGTTTGTGGAATAGTGAAGACTTGTTGTTCCGTCTGTCCTCTGTGCCAGACCCGGGGATGATGATGATGATCTGGCCTCCTTGTCTCCTCTGCACGTTGTACTGGTTGTGGCTGTGGTTGAGGTGGTCGTACTGTCTGTGGAGGTGTCCTCATTTCTGGCTTCACCTCACACTGAGGTCTCATGAAGAGGTGAGGCAGGATCATTTCCTTCTCCATTTCTTTCTTTTTCTTCTCCTCCTCTTCTATCCTGTCTTTTTCTCTATGGCCTCCCTAGTCAGTTCGTCTAAAAGACGCCTTTCATACTCCAGGTGCATTTGGAGTTCCAACAGTTTTTGTAGTCTGCTACTCATTTTTAAGTTCACGAGTCAGCGATTGTAGCCAGACTGACTTGACTTGACTTGAGGGATTAGAGTCGTTTATGCACTATGTGCTTTACGACTGTAGGTCCCGGGCTGGACCAGAGGCCCCTATTGGGGCACTCCAGGCCCAAGGCTGGGCGATAGCCCCTCTAGGGGGGCACTCGGCCTCGGCTGGATGCCGCCCCAGGCTGGGCGACATTGCTCCCCTAGAGAGGCACTTAGCCCCGTGCTGGGCTTTTAGCCCAAGTGCTGGGCCTTTACCAAAGCTCTTCCGATTGACCTCTGACCTTTGACTCAGTCTACATCCACACAGCTGGCGAGGAAAGGAGGAGACGGAACCCAGAAAAGGCCGCGCAAAAAACACCACGGAAGCGCCCCGGGGGGCAGCCACACAGGGCACACCAAGACCCGCCACCACGCGCCCCGACCTAACGGCTAGGTTGGTTTTAATGTCACATCTAGTCCAGTTGTGCTAATAGACTTCCTTATACCAATGTTGTGTGAGCCACCCATTCAATTGGTAGAGCAATCATTGAGTTATAAATTTGGCGCATTGGGTATTATTGTTTAGTTTGAATTTTGCGCACATAGTGTACTTGTCCGTTTTCCGAAAGTGTTTCCCAATCTAGGGGAAGGTTTGCCCTTCCATTTTTATTATCTCAGTTTGGTGCCTGAGTAGGTTTTGTTTTTGACGACGAGGAGGGATCGTAAGGATCATGATTGTTTTGTAGTGGGTCTTCATGAGCCAAATTGAAGACCCTTGGTTTTTGCGTTAACTGGGACCCTCTGGTGTCCATATGAACTGGGTACTGCAATATCTCCTTCTTGCGAGGAGTAATTGCAACTCGATATGGATGCGCTGTTTGTCCGATAGGGTTTTGTGGGGCAGCAGGTAGAGCTTCCTGGACTGCCCCTTGCCTTTGAGTTTGTCCGTACCAGGGTATGCTGTGCTTGTCCGTTGGGGCTGGGGGTTTGTGTGGCAGCAGGTAGGCTTACCTGGACTGCCACTTGCCTTTGTTATTATCCGTACGCTTGTCCGGGGAATGCTATGCTTGTCCGGTGGGGTAGGTTAGGGTTTTGTGGGGCAGCAGGTAGTGCGACCTGGACTGCCCCTTGCTTTGATGCTTGTCTGGCAATATGAGTTCTGTAGTTATTATCTTTTCGAATTAGCAAGTTATAGATCTTTTCAAATTGGCAAATGTTGACGTCTTCTGATGTGGTTAGTTGCGATTGAGTGGAAATGTACATCTTTTCTCTGTACATTTCCCTTTTTCTGTTTATCGGTTGATGGTAGTCTCCAATGGTGTAATTTCTGCAGTTGTTCTGTCTAGTAATGTCCGTCTGTGTTAGTAGTAATGTTGGTAGATTGGTGTATTATTATTATTATTTTTTTTTTTTTTCAAATTAAAATTTTTATTGGTAGTTCTTTATTTGTTGGGTTATATTTTTCCATTCCTTATTTTATTAATTGGTGAAGTAATTTGGGGTGTTCAGTATAAGGGATTAGGTTGTTTTATTATTTTTGATTTTATTTCTGTGATGGATTCTCCAATTATGATTTGACCGTATATATCCTCTAGCCTTATGTCAAAAAACCGCTTCTATAAGGTTGTTTTAGCACGTCCTTAGCGCTGATCTACGACAAGTACTTTAGTGTGGGAAACTAGAAATTCCATGCCGTATACTTCGATATGCATGTATTCAAGTAGCGACTTAGTGACTAGTCTTGTAAAAGTAATAAGATGACTCGTTAATGGGTGTATACAATTGCCTTGCGGGTTTGTCCTACTACTGCGCCAAATACAGTATAGTATTTTATACTTGAAGCACGGACGTGAAGGAAAACATCTCCAACACCCAAACTTACCATCACATGAAAACGCGTGGACCTAAAAGAAGCACTCACGTTGACCTTTTTACTTTTTACTTACAAACAGACAGGCACGATTGGACAAGACAGAGAAGACAAAGGGTGGATTTTTTAAATGACAAAAGAAACGAAGTGCTTATTGACACACTTCTATTTATATTTTTAAAATTTTAAAAGTTTTGGCAAATTGAATTAGTATGTCTTTTCGAGAGTATTGGGTAGCCTTGAAAAGGGCTGTTTTTTTTTTTTTTTTGT